>CAIGQW010007556.1:1068125-1084493 GCA_903798125.1 Danio choprae
GATGAGTGTTTGACTGTGGACAGTGTTGGTCTTCAGACAGCAGGAGAGTGAGAAAGGATGAGTGTTTGACTGTGGTCAATGTTGGTCTTCAGACAGCGGGAGAGTAAGACAGAATGAGTGCAGGGCTGTGGAGGCGGTGCTACAGAGCACACTGGAGTAATGATGCTCTCCTCTGGAGTACTGCGTCTGGCACTGAGAGTGCTTATGAATATGGATGTTCAAATTGTACATGAAAATGTGAGGGTTGAACTTGAAGGCTGATGGTGGTTCTTTAAGGGAAACAAGGGTGCTTAACTGCTCCAGTACAGCCACTAACCTAAGGTCACAAACAGATCTGATTGCTTCCGACAGAGACAAAGAATCATATTTGGGAAAGAACTGTAAGAACAGTTCACCACAGTAGAGCTGTTGTTTTAAATGATCTTATACAGGCTATATGCAATGCATGAATGGCATTAGTAACAGGTTATAGGAACTTGAAAAAAATATATATGATAAGATAATAGTGCATGAAAGTTATGAATGTGTAAGATTCATGTCAAAGACAAGTGAAAATGGGTTTCCAATTGAAAACTTGATATTAATGTCAAGTCAAATTTAATTATATAGCATTTTCAACATAGCTTTAAAGGATAATCCAAGTGCCGTTTATTTTTCTTCTTTGATTGCATATAAAAAATAAAACTGATTGACCTTTGCAGCTATATACTGATTACATGCATTCCAATGGCATGCACTTTCTTCCCAATATCAAAATAAACAACAAAAAGGCAAGAAAGCAGAAAACGTCTGATCATAGTGATATTGATATACTTGCATAGCCTCCGCAATTCACAAGCAGATGGAATAATTAAACTCACACTGTTAAGACAATTTAGTTCTAAAGTAAACTTAAGGCTATAGGAATCTAGAGGTTTTGGGAAGTCTTGTTATAAGTTTTGTTAACACTTTAGTACAGGGACCAATTCTCACAATAAACCAGTTGCTTATTAGCATGTCTATTATTAACATATCGGCTGTACTTTTGTATTTTTACTACTTATAAAGTGCATATGCTGCTGCATGATTATGTTTTATTCTTACCCAATTCCTAAAAATACACAATACCTAATGAACTATTGATAAGCAGCAAACTAGTAGTTTATTGAGGAAAAGGTTTTAGTTAATGGCTTGTCAATAGTGAGAACTGAACCTTAAAATAATTTGCGACTGAAGTTTTTTTTAGACGTTACATTGGCATTAAAAAAAAGCTATTAAAGAGACAGCTCATCCAAAAAATGATTTGCTCACCATTTACTCCCCCTCAAGTGGCTCCAAATCTTTATGAGTTTTAGAAGATATTTTGAAGAATGTTGGAAAAAAATAAATAAAATAAAAAGATACTTTGGAAGTCAATGGCTACCAGTTTTCAACATTCCTCAAAATATCTTCTTTAGTGTTCTACAGAAGAAAGAGGTAACTAATTCTTTAATGCTTTGTTAAAAAAATAAATATATTTATTTGCTCTATTTGTTTAGAAATGGCAAGTAAGCAGGCTGGAACAGAAAATAAATAAATGAAAATATCACACATTTTAAACACAAAGATTGGAATATGTTCAAAATAAATCTGGAATAAATATGTGTATATGCACATTATTGGATTTATTGGTGTAAAATTTATTGGTGCAAATTGATGACTAGTCAAGTATTGGAGTATTTTTTAATTTACTATTAGAAATTCTTTCAACTGATTCACACATTTCGATTAAATGTGCCATGTTTAAGCACTCAAATTATAAGTCATTATGCAGACGTTTTATATTAATTAAACTGAGGTCCATTTATGCTTATATTATACAGTACACAATGCTTTTCCCACGGTGTGCTACATTTAACGTTACATTAATGAGGATTGCAGGAATATTTCATTTTGCAATGTGCTCTAAATGGCAGAAATCATCTTCTAAGTGTAAAGAACATTTTCTCCTTAATAGCACTTAATGTAATCATATAAAATGAGACTAGCATTTGACCGAGAACATGGCTTAGCAGTACCACAGAATGTATAAAGACAGACACTCCAGGTTTACATGCCCCCGACTGAGCCTGGTTTCTTTTGCTTTCTTTTTTTCAATTTAAGCAACTGATGGAGTTCAGGTTCTTTGCCACTGTCGCTTTTGGCTTGCTTAGTTGGGGTCAGTGGAGCTGCCCCACAGTTGAATCACATACTTCAACATTTGACATTTGGATTGAACTGAACACACTCAAATTTCATAGCAGAGTTTTCTATTATTGCTGGCTTATCTCTGTGAAGATGCTTTGAAACTATCTGTATTATATAAACCGCTGGAAATAAAAGAAATAGAGGTGATCTGACATGCACACCAACAGTGTTGGGGCTAACACAAGTTACATGATAATATTACTTTTCTAAGTAACGAGTAAAGTAACGCATTACTTAAATTAAGTAACAATATTTGAGCTACCTTTTTAAAAATGTAATGCGAGTTACTTTTTAGTTGAATTAATTAGCTTTTAAAAAATAATTTGCTGAATTAAAATTAATGTCATCATCTTGAATCCTGCACTCGATGAGAGAATGCAGGATCAGACAGAAACCAAGATGGCAAAGCCTTACATTTCTGCGATGGAAGTATTCTCATTATTCTGAACACATGAAAGAAAAGAAAACGGAGATTGTCTCAATGGACAGTGATTTTACATTAATAAGACAAAAAGTACAAAAGTAGCAAACACATTGCTTTAAACTTTCATCAATCTGTATATACGGCATGTATAACTATCAGGAAGTTCTCAGAAGATACCGTTATCCTAAATTATTAGTTTTTGATTTGTTTTTTAAAGGTAAATGAAGGTTTATACGGTCTGTTGATGATTGCAGAGCTCCTCTGTTAAATAAAAGAAGTAAAGAAAACCCCTGCGAGTTCTGAATAAGAACAAGCCTGAGCAAAGGTAAGGAAAAGCAACGCAAAAGAAACTCAAAAGTAACGTAACTACTTACTAACGTAACTAACGCATTACTTACCATAAAAACTAACTAAGTAACGCAACTAGTTTTTGGGGAGCAACTCAATATTGTAATGCATTACTTTCAAAAGTAACTTTCCCCAACACTGCACACCAATATGTTGGAAAAAATCAGCTTATTGAAATAACATCAGTAAACAATTATTACTATTTTTTTTTAAATGTGAGTGTTTTCCAGTGGTGACATCAAAACATATGCATTTCATTTCTTATGTGATGTTAAGTACAGTATTTAAAAACTAGGGAAGCACAGAATTTGAAACATTTTTGGTTGAAAAAGAAAAATGAGTGAAAAAAAATGCTACGATGCACTGCACTGGCCAGCAGTGTTCAGCGCGTTGGTTTCACTCTCCCTCCTAGTCACTGTGTAACAGCGGCTTTCAGGCCCACTTATTTCAATGGCTTGGGCCACACAAAGATGAAAAAGCAGCGGACAAAATGGTCAAAGTTCAAAACAGCCCTGTGGATATTCTGCTCATGTACCCGTCATGTATACCCATCTAGCATGTACTGCTCATACTCAGAGGAAAAGTCCGCTCAAAAAACGTGCAGACAGCACATTTCTATGTAGCATACTTTTATTGCTGCTTCCTATAGCACTACGCTGTCATGGCAAAGCAGCTAAAATGACACCTCTCAACTTTTATACTGATTTTTTTTTAAATCAGTATAATTCACAGGGCACCTATGATGCAAAAACAACGTTTGGAAGCTGTTTGGACAGAACTGTGTGTAGGTATTGTGTGTCCAAAGTCATATTGGAGTTATTTAAACACAACAAGTCTCTTTTTTTCAAAATTCCCTAACGTTAAAACAGGATCCAAATCCCAGTGACTTTGAGGCCCACCACAACGTGACGCAAGAGTGTGGTTTTCCCCACCCACCAAATTGATTGACAGGTATTAACATGTTAACATATTAACATGTCTCCATAGTAACGCGTATAATCATATCCATGAGACAGAATTTGCAAAAAAACTGGGATTAGAAGACCTGTTCATCTGTTCAAATCATCTGCACCTCAAGAATGAGTTTATAAGTATGATATAATTTTAAAACAGTGCATGTTTGTAATAAAGACAGTAAAATCGCTATGTAATTTATAACCACTGGAATCACCACAGTCGCATAGTGTCAGTAAATGCATGTGTGTGTGCTGCAAACTTTGTGAAGGCATTTATATGTGGCTCATTGTTTCAGAAAGGCTTGAATAAACTACACAACAAATACATCAAATAAACATACTTGATATTTTTGACTAATGAGCTGGATTTCTGCTTCACTCATGTCTGTCTCTATCACTGACTCCTGTTTATCTGACATAATTGTGGGAGGGGAGAACCAGCTCATTTCCAAACTGCTCTCTGAGGTCAAAATTGGCAGATTCTGCATTGTATAATAAATAATCTGATGGGTATTTTGAGCTGAAACTTTACAGACACATTCTGGAGACACCTTACATCTTGTAAAAAGGGTAAAATAGGAGGCCTTTCAGTTATTGAGTTTCATTTTAAAAAGACTTTAAATGAAATAATTACTTTATATTATATTAAGAAATTATTATTACAAAGTAATTTTGGTTTCCGGCCATGTGCATGCAGAATTTGTGGTTTTGGTCCAGAATTTCCATTTCATTGCATCCCTATTAAAAAGCAAAGAGTATTGGAAAAATTTCTATTGAAATATGACTAACTTGCCTTCCTTTGCCTGCATGACATGAACATCACAAGTTTTATATATATATATATATATATATATATATATATATATATATATATATAGATAGAATTTCCTGGATCTACAAAGAGCCAGAGTTTCCAATTATTGTCCTCCTCCCATAGCAGGAACTAGTCGCTGATAAGCCTAAATCTGCTGACTACAATGCCTATCGATTTATGCCTAAGCCATTTATGTCCTGCTCTGATAAAGTAACATGGTTTAACATGTTTTTATGACCACACATAAAGAACGTCATTCGTGAAACACCAAAAGGACACATTTTTGCATTAATCATTTGTAAAGCTGTTCGGTCATACATATTCAAAATCATGAAACTGTTTGTATTTTCCAAGTTGCCAAAGTGATTACACTGAATTTTGATGCACAGGCATAATAATATAAAGTAAAAATGTAAAAAGTTCCTTTGGTCTGTCTTTTTTTTGTAGCTGACAGTTGACAACTGCAAATTTGGGTAAAACACAGCACTCTAGTTAACATTACTGGCTACTGCATTTTTATATTCTGCAATATTCTTCAAAATAAGATTATGTAAAACGTTACAGCATTAGATTCCAATTCATAGCATCCAAAGCATCCTCAAGAAGCCCTAGCTGAAGAGAGACAGAAATTTAAAAGCTACAGGGTTAAAAACTCTGGTGGACACACAATTATTGAATATTTATTGTTAGGCATATATTAGTCTTTCCTACATTTATGAAATATGCTGGAGCCAGATCTTAGAAAGGATCCAGAATATTGCACTAAGTTAATGGACATATCATTTACGTAATTTATAGTTGGGATTCTGTTAATTATGAATGAGCGTGCACTCACACCCTTTTTACAAATGATTGAAATTTATTGACATACAAGTTTAACTATTAAACATGATGTTTATGAAGCATTTGTGAATCCGGAGGAGTGTTTTTGGGAAGGTTTATGTCACACTGTAATTACTCAGAATTTACTCCTATAATTCACAAATTGTTCATGAATGAGGCCCATTGTTGTCTTATTAAGAATAACTGGTAAGTAAACATACATTCAGTGGCTAAACAGTACATGAGTCAGGTTTTGCTTTGAAATTTTCAGAGAGAATTCCCAGAGAACATAGTGACACAGATAGATCTTAATAACTGTTACCGTCCTGACACCGGGATGCTTAAATTTACTCCATCCATTTGAAATTTTACTTGCATCCATTTTCCTTCGGCTTAGTCTCTATTTCAGAGGTCACCACAGCGGAATGAACTGCCAACTATTCCAGCATATTGTATGTTTTACGCAGCGGATGCCCTTTCAGGTACAACCCAGTACTGGAAAACATCCTTACACACTCATACACTATGGCCAATTTAGTTTCTTCAATTCACCTATACTGCATGTTTTTGGACAGTGGGGGAAACTGGAGCACCCGGAGGAAACCCACATGAACATGGGGAAAACATGCAAAATCCACACAGAAATGCCAACTGACTCAACCGGGACTCGAACCAGCTACCTTCTTGTTGTGAGGCGACAGTGCTAACCACTGAGCCACCGTGTCACCCAAATTTACTTTACTATATTGCAATTAAATATTAATCTAATCATGACAAACTGTATATTGTTGGAAAGGTCTAAGACTTCTAAATACTTCGTATAACTGTTTTTTTATTACATAGGAAGTGTAAAATGTTACAACACATTTACTCTCACCCTCATACCCTTGGAACCATTTGAGCTTATGTTTTTAATCCATAGTTTTCTAGTCTAAACATAAAGCAAGACAAGGTTGTAAATGTGTAAATTGAAAGTTTAAAATTTCCATATCTGGTAACTGATTTTTGATAGATATTACTGAGCAAAACTTATTTATTAATTTGCAATAAGGATGCTCAACAGAGTCATAAAGCATTACTTTGCTACAGCATTCAGTTTTTAGAGATTAAATTATATTCAAATACCACTGAACTGCCCATACTACTTTAGAATTTAATGTTTACTTTACAAATATTGCCAAAGTATAAAAAAATAAATGGTTCATATTCCTCAAAACATAGGGACGCCCTTATATGGTCACCAGTGGAAACTAGATGTGCTCTGGTTGTGGTAAATGGTACTTCGGCCCAATAAAATCTTGCTGAAGGCTCATTTTTTAAAACATCAACTTCAAATTTGGAATATAATTTCTTCAGATATTTAGCTTTGATATAGGGCCTCACGGTGGCGCAGTGGGTAGCACGTTCGCCTCACAGCAAGAAGGTCGCTGGTTCGAGCCTCGGCTGGGTCAGTTAGCGTTTCTGTGTGGAGTTTGCATGTTCTTCCCGTGTTGGCGTGGGTTTCCTCCGGGTGCTCCGGTTTCCCCCACAGTCCAAAGACATGCGCTATAGGTGAATTGGGTGAGCTAAATTGTCCGTAGTGTACTGTATGTGTGTGAATGAGAGTGTATGGGTGTTTCCCAGTGATGGGTTGCAGCTGGAAGGGCATCCGCTGCATAAAACATATGCTGGATAAGTTGGCGGTTCATTCCGCTGTGGCAACCCCTGATTAATAAAGGGACTAAGCCAAAAAAAAATGAATGAATGAATGAATGAATGAATGAATGAATGACAATAACATATACACTTACTGTTTTATTATTTTCCATAAACGTAAAGGCACATAACTTTTGTTTTCTTGAACTTTTCAAACTTTTTTCACTTCATGTAAAATCTGACATCTCTCTTCTTTAAATTGAGACCAAGCTTAAATCTATGCACCAAAGCGCTGAAGATTGGCATTCATTTAAGTTGAGAATGTCATTTTCATGTCTATTTTTTAAAAATGGGGGTGGCATCTAGCTGTCAATCAATCAGACTGGTAGCACCCACATGTATTTTTAACCCAAGACTTGCTTCAAGTTCAGGTTAGAAGCTAATGTTTTCATATTATTGTGTTTGGTGTGATTACCATTAAGAGGAGGGAAACTCAGAACTGAATTTATGGCTAAATGCACTCACTTCTTGCCCAGATGTTTGGCGACATCCGAGCGTCGGAAGCCCTCCAGGTGGTAGAGCCGTCTGGCCAGACGTCGGGCAGCTTCCTGATCACTCCGACTGCCATTGTGGAGAACATCTGTGTCCTTAAGACATTCCACACCATCCATGTCTGAGTCCCAGTCCGACAGCACGTCCTTCAGCCCCGCATCACTGCTGCACAACACACACACACACAAGCCCATTCATTAAAATATGTAAACACAGATGTAAACACAGAGTGAAATTTGTAACAGAAATGGCTAAACTGTGGAATACTAAAGTGCTCTAACAGCAGCATGTAATGTATTCAATGTAAAAAGGAAAAACCTCTTTAGAATGTCTCTTATTAAATTTTAGGGTCTTATGAAAATGTTTTGTTTTTGTCTTTTTTTTTTTCAATTTCCATGCTTTCTATTTCAAATTCTCTGAATTTCTGTTTGAGTGGTGTAATGAAAAATGTCATTTATTAACAATATATATTTTTACAGCAAAAGGACCACACACAGCAATAATTCCAGTGTTAAAATATACAGTGTGATTTTTTTGGTGTTGTCCAGTGTTAAAACCGGAGTACATTTTAATCAATGAGTTTTATGAGGTTTCTATGAGGTTTCAGGTGTTAACGGTTTTATTTTCTTGCAGTTTTGTGGAAACAGATTTTCTAAAGTTTGTTAAAAAAAAAAAAAACTCGAAACATGTCTTGTTGCATTTTAAAATGCAACAAGTTGAATGTATTGAGATTATTTCTGAAAAGATTAATGAACATTTAATAAATTAAAACTATTTTCAACATATTTGATCACTGTTATCTGTCACACACACCAATTGATAATATAGGAAAAAAGGTAATATATTAACACTTTGAAGGGTAACACACCCTCCAGTTTGATGTAAGAATAAACTCTTACTATGTTAAAATGAACTCTGTGAGTAATGTACAAATTTCACACTTTAGAAAGTGTTATTTTAACTCCAAAATGGAGGGAGTCATATGTACACCCAAGGAGTGTTAAGTTAAACTCAAATTTAGTTAAATGTACACTGTTTTTTTTTTTTTTTGCTGTGCATGAAATATTCCATTCAGTTGTCTATTTTAACCTTTCTACATTTATGTATCAATGTACACTCAATTTCTTTTTTGAAACGACACAATTCTTGAGGGTTTTTTTAGGAACAACTTAATTGTTTTATGTTCAATCCACATTCATGTGTAAAAACAATTTGGTTAACTTAATCGACTTGTGTTAGGACAACATGAAGGAATTGTTTAGAACCCAGCATTTTTTACGGTGTATTTAATGCAATTTATCATCAACATGGTGTTAACCACATGAAAACAATTTAACAGTGTAACAATTCCTGTTCATTAGTAGCAAGCAAAGGGCTGCACAAAAGGTTTACTGTTAGGAAACATTCATTCATTCATTTTCCTTCTGCTTAGTCTCTATTTCAGAGATCGCCACAGCAGAATGAACCGCTAACTATTCCGGCATATGTTTTATGCAGCAGATGCCCTTCCAGCCGCAACCCAGTACTGCGAAACACCCATACACACTCATTCACACACACACACACACACACACACACGCACGCGCGCACGCACGCACGCACGCACGCACGCACGCACGCACACGCACACGCACACGCACACGCACACGCACACGCACACACGCACACACGCACACACGCACACACACACACACACACACACACACTATGGTCAATTTAGTTTAATCAATTCACTTTTTAAACCAGAGCGCCCTGAGGAAACCCACACAAACACGGGAAGAACATGCAAACTCCACACAGAAATGCCAACTGGCCCAACCGGGACTCAAACCAGTGATTTTCTTGCTGTGAAGCGGCAGTGCTAACCACTGAGCCACCATGCTTGCCTGTTATGAAACATCTAGATGTAAATGCTACTGCCAAATAGCATACAAATTATAGATTTAGCAACATATCTTGTATGATTTTGAGCTTCTGTGTGTATTTGCATATCGTTTCCTAAATGAAACGATGCAAAACACTTGAAAAATGTACTCCTGTGGTGAAAATGCCATATACGTCACATTCTTGAATATATAAAACAGTGGCACTCATTCATTGTACTATAAATGTACTATAAAACATGCAGACTTCAAAATGTTGAAATGGTGTCTATTTACAGTTTAACATTTAAAGATGCTAGTCCATATTAAGAGTCAATCAACTGTACAGCACTGTAAAATTGCTGGGTTGCACACAATCGATTTGTGTTGGGACAACACGAAGGAATTAAGTTAGTAAGTTAATTAGTTTTTTTACGAATTAAAGTGGATTGAACATATAACAATTAAATTGTCCCAAAAAAAACTAAAAAATTGTGTTGTTTTAGCTCAATTTAAATAAGTAGTTTTGTTTATACTAAGTGTTACATTAAGTTCATTCATTTTCCTTCGGCTTAATCCCTTTATTCATCAGGGGTTGCCACAACGGAATGAACCACCAACTTATTCAGCATATGTTTTGCACAGCAGACGTCCTTCCAGCTGCAAACCAGTACACATCCATACACACTCATACACTACGGCCACTTTAGGTTATTCAATTCACCTATAGCGCATGTTTTTGGACTGTGAGGGAAATCAGAGCACCCAGAGGAAACCCACGCCAACACAGGGAGAACATGCAAACTCCACACAAAAATGCCAACTAACCCAGCCGGGACTCAAACCAGCGACCTTCTTGCTGTGAGGCAACAGTGCTAACCACTGAGACACCATATCACCCCCGTTACATTAAGTTGTGTTTCTTTATTCTATATAAAGGCTAATTAAAATTCTTAATGATGTTTCTGTATGCTTTGTTCTCATGCATTAGTCTGTTTCCCACGGTTACTGATTATCTTCATCACCTGTGTCTTGTTTAGTTTCCTGCTTCCCTGAGTTACCATATGATTTACACCTTTTTCTTATTATTATTACTAGAATTTAACAAAAAAAAGTTGGCAGGTACAGTGCTCAGCATAATTGAGTACACCCCATTTTGAAAATGAATGATTTCATCCACTTCTCAGTGAATATAGGTACATTTAAACAAAACAGATTTATTAAACAGATATATTTATTGAAATAATATTTTACTCACCAAACATATTTAGAAATTGAAAGATAATACAATTAAATTCAAGCAAAATATTGCAAAAAAAAGTACAACCTACAAAATTTGTAAAAAAAAAAAATAAATAAAAATCTTTGCTTCTCTTGATTTTTCCTCTTAAATTTGTCCTCACATTAAATTTGTATTTAATATTTTTCTATAACATAAATTTGGGCGTATAGTTTTGGGACTGTTATCGTAAGTTATTATGTAAATGCACAAATATAATATTGTATAGCTTCCTACTAAAAATATTAATTTAAACTAATATATGTGTACTTATATATGTTAAGCACTGTATGTGAATATGAAGTAGTTTGAACAAACAGCAAATGTCATTTTTTGAGTGAGCCCTACATTTAATGTATTCAACCAGATTGTCCCAATTTTTGTCATTAAATAAAATTTTTATGACCGGATAGCCTTATATTTGTCAATAGAAATGTTTAATATTATGCTCATTCATTCTCCTAAAATGGTATGCTGGCCACCAAAAGGCACCTCCAAAAAGAAATCTCCTGACTTTAGGAAAATCCTCTGATAACTCATCCTGGGTGCAGAAACAGACACTTTTGAAATCGCAGTGTCCAGATATTAAACTGCCCAACATTTTAAAGTCCAAATCGACAGGCTGACATTACAGAAGACCAGTGTCACCACAGGCCTTTGCCAACAGAGACGAAAGCCCAAAACTACATCAGAAACAAATGTAACAATCATCACCCGCTGTCCTCCCACATCAATGACATCATCCAAGTTCTCAGAGTCCAATCTGTTTTATTCTGGATCTGGCAACTTTACAGAGCCACTGAAGGATAATACAGGCGAACATTAGCTGTGTGATGAAAGAGAGAAACTGAAGAAGTTTATGATCATTCTCAAAGAGCTTCACCTGAGATCTGAACAGAGACATGACACTGAGATCAGATGAGGATTGTAAAACACAAATGCTTCCAAGTGTGTATTGAGAAAACTGAATGCAGCTGAAGGGCAATAAAAACTTTATTAAATAGCTCATTGAGGGCGGTTTGTAAACTAATAGACCTTGTTTGTATTCAATTATTCTCATATTTACTGCATTAATACAGATTATTTGGTTTTTCTCAGGCCTTCACACACACTTCATCACAGTTTAACAGTGCCATCTGTTGAGTGCTTGAACAAATGACAACAAAAAGGAAAAGAGAAGATAGTTCATGATTAACTGTAGATTGGGTCAGCTCACTGGCAGTTGAGCAACAGCACGTTTTCCTCTTCTACTTTTGTGGACAAGAGCCTTGTCATTTATTTACTGAAAAAAAAGTCTTTAAAAACATTTGTATTTGTGTTTCTTCAATTCCGAAAATGCATAAAGTAAATTGTCCTAAATGGAAAGTGATTATGAGGAGAAATGTTTCTAATTTCATTCAATCTATTCCAAGCTAACCAAGCTAATCAAGCTAATCAAGCTTCACAGAGCTACTGTAGGCCTGTCGCGATATCTATTTTTTTTTGTTGTACGATATATTGCAATAAACTATATTAATGTCATTTTAATACCATTTTATTCAACTCATTATATAATGCCTGAATGACAATAAAATAGTTATCGCAATGCTACAAAGTATTACAAAGTACACTCTTCCAAGGAACATTTCATTTAATTATAGTCTATTTAACAATTTAAAAATCAGACATTGGAGTCAGAATGTGAAAACGCATGTCCTAAATAAATAATAATAAATGTTAACAAAAAAAGTACAAGGTAAAAGATTATAAGAGGCTGCGATATCTGCTACCAGATCTATTTTCAGTTGTCAGACACCCACATGAAGAGTAAATACTATAGTGTCTATAGTGTTTTTAACCATACTGACACTGACACCTCCGATAGAGATAGAGATAGAGAAGATGCGCAATCAGCTAAAATGCTGTTTTTATGTATGGTCAATATATATTACCATATCACCAAAAATGACTGAGGTCATGTCCATGTTGTGCGATAAGTCGATTTATTAATTATTGTGACAGACCTACACATAAGTCTGAATTTGAGAGACAGAAGGGTCTATGGCTTCACTGTATTAGTCTGAAATCCCACCTTCCCTTCTATTATACTGTAGTTAACTATAACTGTGCCAAAAAAACCCAATTCTGCATAGATTCTGATATTTTCTAAATGCATAGCTATTCTTTCTTGAATCAATTTTAAGAAAAGATTTTATACAGATTTTAAAAACTAGCCCAGAGTGTCATCTACTGTTAAAAACTAGCCTAGAGCGCCATCTACAGTTAAAAACTAGCCTAGAGCGCCATCTACTGTTAAAACCAGCCTAGAGCGCCATCTACTGTTTAAAAACTAGCCTGGAGCGCCATCTGCTGTAAAAAATAAAATAAAATAAAAAAAATAGCCTGGAGTGCCATCTACTGTTAAAAACTAGCCTACAGCGTCATCTGCTGTTAACAACTAGCCTACAGCGCCATCTGCTGTTAACAACTAGCATAGAGCGCTCTCTGCTGTTAACAACTAGCCTAGAGAGCCAACTGCTGTTAAAAACTAAGCTTTGAATCGATGAAAGAGAAAATATTAATGATTTTTGAAAATAATCAAATGAAAAAGTGCAAACCAACAACATCAGTTACTCATTAGCTTATTAATAATGTTAAAATTCATTTGAATAAAATAGATTAAAAGCCTTAATCGTTTTGTTAGGAGTGCAGTGGCTGGTATTGTAATCTTTCTATCGTGTCGCGTCACATTTTGTGCATACAGCCAAATTGCTTATTGCTGGAATCTTGTCGCGTGCTGTTAGGACATGGTGTAAATACTGTTCATTAGATTAAATATATACAGCCTTCAAGAAGTAAACATTGCTTCTGGGGTTTTTTTTTTATTTTATTTTTCCAGTAAACATTTTCTTTTTTCTTTTTTCATCAGTACTGTTGATTGTTTAATATTATATTATAATAAACAGCAGCAGGCATATCAGACTGTATTTATAAGATTGTTCAATTAGTTATTTTAATACTAAACAAGATCTTCTTAAACAAAATGACTGCATGTAAAGAAACGTATAGAAAACTAATAATAACAGTTCATTGTGACACACTGGCAACTACTAAACACCACTGAGAGTTCAGAATCGCATCCGACTGGTATTTTATTCAAAATAAGAAGAGTATAATCAATACAAACACCAAGCAGCCCCATTCTCTAATTAACAGCATTCAGGATTTGTCTGACCTCTTTAGCGTTTAGTTAATGCAAATTGATTATAATCAAACAGAAAGAGGATTCAGCATCACTGCAGGGTAAACGGTTATCGTGGGACTAGTTCAATGTTAATATGATGAGACTTGAGCTGCCACACATCACATCAGACAGACTCAGAATTGTGTTGCATCTTTATTTGTGGTTTAATCCACTTTTAATTTGAGGTTTATTACTAGTTTTCACCCTATGCTCAACAGAATTACTGTGATTACTGCTGAATATCTCAACACTAATTAAAACAAATGTAAGTTGTTATTAGTCAAGCCACTATAATTGTCTTTTTTGACTCTCATTTTTTTTTTTTTAGCCTGTGAAGGTGTTACAAATGACAAAAATTTAAGCAGTTCACCTTGGAGTAGGAGAGAAACACACATGTGTGGCTTTGAATTTGAACCATTAATAATAAGTATTAATTTCTGATTAAATGATCCTACATATTTTTATTATATTTCAAAAACACCATTCCATATTTGTTTATATTTACATTAAGTTGTGTGTCTTTATTCTATATAAAGGCTAATTAAAAGTCTTGATGTTTCTGTATGCTGTGTTCTCATGCGTTTATCTGTTTCCACGGATACTGATCATCTTCATCACCTGTGTCTTGCTTGGTTTCCTGCTTACCTATGTTACCAAACGATTTACACCCTTTTCTTCTTATTATTACTATAATTTAAGAAAAAAAGTTGGCAGGTAGTTCTACATGCTGCAAAAAGCACCCAGACAAAATTATGTGAAATGTGAAAATATGAAATATGCATATAATGACAACATTATGGAAATGAATCATTTTGGTTACTAAAGATTTTCAAGTTTCTATGGTTACAGACTGTTGCCAGTACTTCACAGCACAAAATTGTCTTATTTTTGTTCAGCACAAAGTCATTGAATATGAACTAAATACGACGTGGCATTTTCTTCCCCCTTGTGCACTTCCTTTCTCATGATCTTTGAGAATTCAAATCTTGATGAATGCTGCTATCTGATCAATTTGGCCAGATCATTTTACAAAGTGGCATATGTTTGTGTGAAGAGTTTGTTTGAACACGTGGCCTCTTACTTTAACCAAAAACATGTTTACAAGTTGAAAACTCTTTAGTGAGCTACTCTAATTATACATGAGAACTAAGTTGTGCCTTATTCATCTTTATGAAGCATTGTTAGTTTACTACACTTGTTTACGCACAGATTTTTCCAAACATTTAGTTGAGTCAATGCGGGAAAATAAGAAATGATAAACAATTGCAGACATGTAATGCCAATGAAAATCTATCTATTCAGCCTACATGTCTGCAAAGATGCAAAACTAGTACAAAGAAATTACTAGAATGCAGGGTTCCAGATAAATCCACACCTGCTGTTTCAGTAATACACCACAGGGAGGCAGTCACAGCAGAAACATGACAGATCATCAAAGCATCTGTTCTGACACAACACCAGAACATCGGAGATACAATACACATAGATACAGGTGTGAATGAACATGGTGTTCAAGCTGAATGCTTCATATGCTCTAGTTTTACCAGAATAGCTGATGCTCTTAACAGCAGTCACTGGTTGGTTAAACATTGCAACTGGAAAAAAATATATATATTTATTTATTTATGACAGCAACAGTTGACTGAGATATAAAATCAGTTTTATAACAACTAATGCAAATCTACAATTCATGACAAAAATGACAAATAGAGGTTAGTGGGACATAAATGATATTGTATGAGTTATTACAACTGGTACAAAACGCTGCAGCCCGTAATATCACAAAAAAAATCTCTATCTGTTACATCACACCCATTCTACAACAGCTTCACTGGCTTCCCATCTTTTACAGAATTAATTATAAAATACTTCTTCACTTTTAAAGCCATCCACAATCTTGCTCCTCCATAGCTTACTAGTCTTGTTCATATCGCCACACCCTCTCGAACACTCAGGTCTTCTTCTTCCATGTCCTTCCTTGTCACCATGGGGAGCAGAGCTCTCAGCCACTTTGCTCCTCAGCTTTGAAATTCACTTCCTCCTGATCTCTGTAATTTAAACTCTCTTTTACTCTCTTTTAAAAACACATCTGTTTAGAACAGCTTACTCTCTTTGACTCAACTGCACTTTTTAAAAATTGTACTGTATTCTATTAGACTTTTATTGTGTTTTTATTTGAACTGTCTGTTCTTGCTGTCCTGTATGGTGACCTTGAGTGTCAAGAAAGGCGCCTTTAAATAAAATGCAT
>CAIGQW010007556.1:1089493-1107277 GCA_903798125.1 Danio choprae
AAGAAGAAGAAGAAGAAGAAGAAGAAGAAGAAGAAGAATAAACAGCGGAATTCCAATAGGGCCTACGCACCGTTCCGGTGCTCGGTCCCTAACAAGACTACAACCACCAACCGACCGGTCCCATTCTCTAATTAACAGAATTAGTTCATTGGAATTAGTAACAGGATTAGTTAATAACTATTAATTTAATAGTGATTAACTAACTGGCTGTAACAAGTTTTATATTACAGCTTAAGACCCTGGTTACAATACATTTATTGTCAAACTCCAAAATCGGTACGTTTGTTTTTTTCTCTTTTATTTATGACAAAATGTTTTGTCTTCTATATATTTACATGTACTTTTTTATTTGATCAGAAAACATTTTAAGCTACTGTATGCTCATCTTACAGCTTGCACCTTCTGATACAATATCATATTTCACTTCCATTCTTTTGGAGTAAATAACAAAAAAAGTATAGACTGTAATTACGAAATAAAACCACCTATTTACACTGCAAAAGTGTGAATTTAAGTAGCAAAAACTGAAAAAAAAATACATAATACTGTGAACATCAGAAAATTGAAACCGGTTACTGTAGGTTGTGCCCTGCTCTTCCCTACTGAAAAATAAGATTCACTGACTAAAATGGACTTATAATTCATTCATTCATTTTCTTTTCAGCTTAGTCCATACAGAAATGCCAACTGACCCACCCGGGGCTCGAACTAGAGACCTTGCTGTGAGGCCTGGACTTATAATAACGGACTGAATAAAACAAACTTAAATTGACAAAAAAACTGTCAAGAAAGCAGGTCAAGAAAATAAAAAAGTAAAGGGTAAACTCTGTAAATATTAGGCAGACAGTTCACCCAAAAATAAAATTCTGTCCTCATTTACTCCACTTGTTCCAAACCTGTTTGGGTTTCTTTCTTCTCTTGAACACAAAGGAAGATATACTGAAGATAATTGGGGGAAAAAAGCCATTGACTTTATAGTATTTTTTCTACTATGGATGTCAATGGCTGCTTTTTTTTAACATACTTCAGCAAATCTTCCTTTGTGTTCGACAGAAAAAAGACATTCATAAAAGCTAAGAACCACTTGAGTGAGTAAATGCTGAGCAAATTACATTCACGGCTGAACTTTCCCTTTAAATTTATACAACAAGCAATTTACTACAAAATTGAGACTGTAACAATATTGTGTAATGTTACATTTTAGTACCATGTAGAATGCTAAAATGCCATGTAAGATACTCTTGACTCTGCTTTGTGTACATAACGTTTGTGTACATAAAGTAAACCGAGCCTCAGATAAACGTTTATCAATATCACAAATTCTCAAGTTTTATGAAAAGTAGTGCGAGTTAGCATTGTGCACAACTGCAAAAACAATGTAGCTTATTTAGCTGCAGTACAGATGTGGAAGACTCGCGGGGATTTACTAAAGAAACACAACGTTTCCCCCGTTCACCCTTCACGCAACGCGTCGCGCCACAACAAAACGCGACGCTCCCTTTCTAAAGCGTCTGAACTCTTCAGTGCGGTATTGATTATAAAGTGCGCGCTGCGTCGCAATCATGAAGTTGTCCAACTTTCAGAAGTGTCTTTGTTTACCTGCAGACTTCACGTACGCGTCCAGAGCGCGAACCTCCAACTCTCACACCGCGCTTTCATTAACATCCCGACAGAGACACGCGAGCGCCAAAGCGCCGTTAAAAGTATAAACCTTGCCGATAAAAGTAAGAAAATAAAGCGCTGTTTAAAGTCCGGCTCATACTAGTATCTGCTCATCCCTCAGACATTTCCCACAAACCCTTGCTGCCAGACCTCAGCGCACAGAGGAGGGAGAAGAGAAGCGGGAACATCCTTTTCTTCAAAACTATTCTTTCACTACTAGCACTGACAGAAAGCAGATGACGTGTGGCGGCGCACAAACAAACTACAGCTATAGCGAACGTGTGCAGAAAATACTACATAGCCTAGGTTTTGTTTAAAAAAGTACATTTATGTAGCTAATTAATTACATATATTAGAATAACCTGTGCTAAACTACACAGGAAAAAAGCCTCAGTGGATCAACTTGAAAACCGTAATAAATTAAGTGGAAATTAATTAATTCATGTAGTTGTAACATTCATTCATTCATTTTCTTTTCAGCTTAGTCCTTTTATTAGTCAGGGGTCGCCACAGCGGAATGAACCGCCAACTTATCCAGCATATGTTTTACGTAGTGGATACCCTTCCAGCTGCAACCCATCACTTGGAAACACCCATACACACTCATTCACACACAAACACTACGGCCAATTTAGCTTACCCAATTCACCTGTAGTGCATGTCTTTGGATTGTGGGGGAAACTGGAGCACCCGGAGGAAACCCACTCGAACATGGGGAGAATATGCAAACTCCACACAGAAATGGCAACTGACCCAGCTGAGGCTTGAACCAGTGACCTTCTTGCTTTGGTGTTGGAAGAAGGTCGCTAGTTCGAGCCTCGACTGGGTCAGTTGACATTTCTGTGTGGAGTTTGCATGTTCTCCCTGTGTTGGCGTGGGTTTCCTCCGGGTGCTCCAGTTTCCCCCACAAGTCCAAAGACATGCGCAATAGGTGAATTGGGTAAGCTAAATTGTCCATAGTGCAAGTGTGTGAATTAGAGTGTATGGGTGTTTCCCAGTGATGGGTTGCAGCTGGAAGGGCATCCGCTGCATAAAACATGTGCTGGATAAGTTGGCAGTTCATTCCACTGTGGCGACCCCTGATTAATAAAGGGACTAAGCCGAAAAGAAAATGAATGAATGGATGAATGAATGTTTCAAATGACTTAATATCAATAAAGGCACTTTGTTAAACTGCAGAGATAAAATTCAACATCAAAAATCAATACAGCAGAGATCAAGTTCCTATCATTACAAATCATAACCATAAATAAATGGAAAACAACTGTACAAAATACCGAAACTGTTCATTACAGGTATTTTTTTACAGTGTTTTTTAGGGATGATGAAAATGTGACTTCATTCTGGCACGTGTGACCAACCAGAACATTTCATTCATTTTAGTGCACCACTATAAAAACCGAAAGTGACCACACCTCTCATTTGAAATGAAAAACAGAAGGAAAGCTGGTATTATTTTCAGTTGAACTCAAGCATATAAAATAAAAGATAGCATTTTGAAACTATAAAAGATTGATGTGAGCTGTAAAAAGGGAAGAGACAAGGAGAGGCGATGAGGCTCACTGAGCTGAGAAAGACTATGATGGGAAGCAGTAGTGTGTTTCTCATGACCAGTGCTGCACTCTAAACGCAGCAGCAGTTTCACACACACTGACCACACCATGTTGGACTATTTGAGGCCCTGAAGGGAGTGTCTGGCCAGCTGCGCCTCTACAGTACAGACCTTCTATATGACCTTAGGAAGCTTGTGTAAAACTTCAACTGCTTATAGAATCAGGGTTTCAATGCTGTGTATAAGCAATAAAGTTTAAGAACTACAATGTAAAAGTGACACTTTAATTAAAAGAGTTGAAAAGCAAACAGCAAATCAGAGGAGTGATGGCAGGATGACAGTTCACAAGTGAATATAAGTGAGCCGTGATAGGTTCATTTCTCCCCAACATAACTCATGACACATGAGCTGCATACCTCAATTGTTTTTTTAGCTGATCGGAAATCGGAAATCAACCAGCTTTAAAGATCATGTGCACTAGTGCATGCTTCTTATAATGGATGCAGGAACAAATGTGAAGATGCTAAGTGTTATAAAAAGTTCAAGTCCCTGTAATACAGCACTCTTATTGGCCACATCAGGTCATTTTTGGCCTTGTACTCTACAGTTCGGTATTTATTTATGTCCGTTTCCACTGTACCACCATTTCAAAGGTACCAAAATAAAGCAAACTGTGCAATACCACTTTTTTGGCAGCCTTTCCCAAAGGTACCTAGCACAACAAAACAGTACCAAAAGGCTGGAGCTAGACTCGCTGTTAAATGCTATTGGTTTATGGAGAATGCCCACTTTCATGTGCTACAAGACAACCCAGGAAGCACCTTTTATTATTATTTTTTTAGGGGGTTTTCACCTTCAATTAGAAAGGACAGTGGAGGATACATACAGGAAATTATTGGGAGTAGAGAGAGGGGAAGGGTCAGCAAAGGACGTTGAGTCGAGATTTGAACTCGGGTCGCAGTGAGCACCACGGTGCTATACGTCAGCGCACTTAACCACTAGGCCATTGACGCCAACAGGAAGCGCCATTTTTAAATTCACAGCTGAGACATGACTATAAAATACAGCGACTGTGTGCAGCAATGAACTATGGTTGAGCCAAACTCAAACAAACTTGTCTCTTCTTGTGACAAACAGACAAAAGCCAAGAAGCAACAACAGAATCCCCTATTGTTGTTTACGAGAGCATCTGAATACATGAGGAAAGCGCGAGTTGTGTTGCTTCCTCTCTCTAATTAAATGCACATGCCGTGTATCTGTAATTGAAAGAATGAACTTAAGTTAGCAAAATCGTTGATCTATGACAATTTTCAAGTGCTACTTAAGTTACAATGCTTTTGGGAAATGCAGCCCTGAACTGAAATGAACTAAACTGTAACCGCTCACCTGAAAATGAGGCATAAGAAAACCAAGCTTAGCAAAATATCATTAAATGCATGATACTATATGTTCATAAAATGTTGTTTAATGACAGACAAACTCATACTGTGCTGCTAAACAGCTCTGGTTTATTAAAAAAATGTAATTAAGTATTAGAAAAATTCTTAGAACGTTTACTTGTGCTGAGAGTTAAATGTAGGTGTGTGTGTGTGTGTGTGTGTGTGTGTGTGTGTGTGTGTGTGTGTGCATGCGTGCGTGCGTGTGTGAGTAAATAACTTTTTTGCATTCGAAAATAAGTGAATCATATGAGGCATGTTACACCATACAATGCCATTTAATGTCACTAGCTATGTTTCCATCCAAAGTTGCACTTCTAACTTTTGTGCAAGCAAGATTAGAAAATTAATACATCTGGAAATTAAACACTGATTCCATACCATGTGCTCAAGCGAATAAACGTGCAATTCTGGCAGGTAATTATAAAAATTATTTTGATGATGGACGATGACTTTAGAGGACATTAGACATTAGAAAAAAAAGTGATTGAGATCGGTGTACTGGTAAGTCAATCATATGTTGAAGCAAAATCCACAGGGATTTATTCAATATTTTTTCATTGTAGTTTACGCACATATCCCATAACAATAAAACTCAGTTGAGACTCAGTTGAGCACATGAGTTTTTAATACTTGACATTTCTTAATATATCCTAAAAGGGCCGTTTCTGCCACAGAGCTCTGCAAATATCACAGCAGGATCTATATCATGGGAATATGAAACGATTTACTCTCCCATGATACCCAAGCAGGAAGTCATTCTTCCAAAACAGACAACTGAAATAAAAGCCCATAGAGTTAATTCAATTAAACCGAAGACTCAAACACAACTACAGCACGACAGAGAGCCAGATCCACCCAAGCACAGAAAACAGACCACGTACTGCACAATCACCTGCACAAACTGCCCTGCGTAAGGGAAAGAAGACACTAATGAAGACATTCACCACATCAACATCCTGAGCCATCAACAACAGAGGAGAAGCACTGACCTGAGAACAGACTAAAGTCCCAAAAAAGTCAAGGATAAACTTGGTGATCAGGAGCACAGAAAGTCTTCTGCAATAGCAACAGACCTGAGCGCTCCAGATAAAGACTCAAAGCACCTCCCTCCATCTGCGCTACAGAATAGTAGGTTTTTCTTCATTCCCTCAGACTAAAAGTATGAAGTGAAAGCCTGCACGTGTCACCCTCCCACCCTTTCCAAACATTCTCCAACTTCCCTATTCCTGCTCCCACATTTCAACAGCACTTCATTTGACCTAAGATCCTCTCCAGGCGTGTACGGAATGCCGGAATACCAGCAGACGATGTCGCGCTAACTGATACAGCCTGTTCTTCCAGCAGTTTACCACAAGAACGATTCCCAGTGTTTTGCGGCAGAAGTCCCTGTACAAGCACATGGCCTGCATGCATGTGTGTGTTTGTGTGTGAGCTGACCTCCAGAAGGATCAGTGCAGATATTTGAGGCGGGGTGTGCGTTTGTTGTGTTTTTTTGTGAGATGAGGTGGTGGCTGTAAAGCATTCAGCCTTGAGCAGAAAGGCAGGCTGGTGAAATATGAGTCTGATGAGCAACGACTTAGACTTGCTTGAGTCAGCCAACACAGACACAGACACACACACACAGCATCCCTCCTCCGGTCAGATCTCACCCCCGGCCAGTAGATTAGCAAGGGTGTGTGCTGATCAATTCAGTCCCAGCAGTGCAGTTCAGCTGTCAGCCTGATGAATTGAAAAACACTCACTTTGTCATTTGACCCTTTAAGGCCCGATATACTGCAAGTCAAATTGAAGAATGAACTAGTGTGACGTCATTTAGAACAAAACCAAGTTTGTTTTGAGTTTGTTTGGGGACTTTTTCCTGGAAATCTTTGCTTTGGCAAATAAACACTATTAAACTCCTTTTTTTCTGCAATAATATAAAATGTGGGTTTGGACTTTTATTTTTAATCTTTACCAGTTAATTTCCTCTTTTTTTGTCCCTCAAGATCAGGCACAAGTAAAAGGAAATGAAGAGCTGCATAATAGTAGAAACTTAAAGCTGCTTGATTAAAAACAAATCTACTATTATAATCTGACTGTAATGGTGAATTGAAGAGCTTGTGCAAGTTATTATCAGATGCTATCTTAAAGGGATAGTTCACCCAAAAATGAAAATTATGTCATCATTTACTCCCACTTTACTTGTTTGAAACATTTATGAGTTTGATTTTTTTCTGCTGAAAAAAAAAGCCCAAAAATGAAAATTCTGTCATGATTTACTCACTTTTTACTTGTTTTAAATCTTTAGGAGTTGGACACAAAAGAAAATATTTTGAAAGAAGCTGAAAACCTGTAACCAGTGACTTTCATAGAAGAAAAACCAAAACTATGGAAGTCAATGGTTACAGGTTTACAAATGTCGTCAAAAAATCTCCTTTTGTGTTCAACAGAACACTTTTTGTGTCCAACTCCTAAAGATTTAAAACAAGTAAAAAGTGAGTAAATCATGACAGAATTTTCATTTTTGGGTAAACTATCCCTTTATCGTCTGTTTTCTCACAGTTATGTGTCATTTTGTTATTAAGAGGACAACTCTGCTCAAATATGCATGATTACTAAATAAAGAGTTCTCGTTTGTTTTTAGAACAGTGATTTGCAGTTGATAGGGTTGTGAGCAGTTGCTTGTGAATTACTACATGTATGTGATTACTAAGGTGTTCTTAGTGATTATTATTAGAGGTACATATAAATGGTTACAGATGCTCAATGTGGGGTTAATAGAAAAAATGTGGACCAGATACAGCACTAGAAAAATACATGCGTACCAGCGCTGTTGGCATTTCATAACCTTGTTGCCCAATTTACAGCAAAATCAAGAATTTCCTCCATGCATCATTGTTAAAATAATTATTACAAATGTAATAACTGTGTAAAACAATTAGCTTGTTTTCATTATATAAAGTTATTTGTTTTGTAAGTAGTGGTGCCAGTAAGCATTGGATTTAGTTTACTTTAACTCAGATTTAATTCATTTGGATGGGATTCAAATGGAATAAGACAGTAGCTAGGGTTGTGCAACTTTGCTGTGCTTGAGGTTTGGAGAAAGAATGAAAAATCATGTTGGTCTCTATGTGCACGGATGGAGTTGCAGTCTCACCATACCTGAGGTTACCTGAAAAGTGTGATCTGGTGTGCGGTTCACATGAAGTCTGATACAGTTAATTTCAGATGTAAACTGAATCGAATCAAATCACTTGTGAGCTGCTATTAATCACATAAGAATTGATAAAACAGCGTGATTATGTGTTTAATCACTCTCTTTTTTCAGTTTGGGGGCAGCCATGGCCTAATGGTTAGAAATTTGGACTTGTGATTGGAGGTTCAAGTCCAGGGACGAGCAGGAATTGAAGGTAAAGGGAGTGAATAACCAGCACCACCCTCAATAACAGGGCTGAGGTGAGACACTTGAGCAAGACACAGATCCCCCAACTGCCCCGGATGCCACAGCAATGGCTGCCCACTGCTCCAGGTGTATGCTCATGGTGTGTGTGTTCACTGCTGTGTGTGTACACTCGGATGGGTTGCAACAAGTTCCGAGTATGGGTCACCATACTTGGAGACGTCTCAAAAGTAAGCAAGACAAAATAAATTGGATTTGAGACCAAATGTAAAAATGTGAAAACAAAGTAGTAAAAGAGAATCTAAGAGTGGATGCAGCAGTATTAATTTGAAGAAGATCAGATAGATATGAAGGAGTAAGATTACTGAGAACTTTGTGAGAAGCAAGATTCTCAAGTTGGTATGATATTTGACTGGGAACCAGTGCAGATTGTAAAAAACTTGGGGTCTTCTAGAAATAGAACAACTCCCCCTTTATGTGATTACTGATGTAATTTATGCGATTACTAATGCTTTTTGAGTATTTTTAGAACCATGCTATGAAATTAGTTCTGGGTGGTTGCTATAATGTTTTGAGGAATGGCTTATGCTAAAATGCAGTAACGTTATAAGTAAAGTACCAGTAAAAGAAAATGAGTGTATCTGATCTTCAGTTTCAGTGCAAATTCAAATTCAACTTCATATCCCCAAAAGCAGCACATGCGTGCATCAGCTGATTTCAAGATCAAGTACAATAGGAAGCATTGACGTCATTACTGGTGAGACCATGAGAGAGTTCATTATGGGAGGAGTAAAATTTACATGTGTGGCTTCAACAACAAAAATGCATTTACATTTGTCCAGCTACAGCTGAACAGTGGTGAAAAGAGTACTGAAATGGCATACACAAGTAAAAGTACCATTGCCTGCCAAAAAAACGTTGTGCAAGTACAATTAAAGCAGCTTTTGTAAATATTACTTAAAGTATGAGCCCCTAAATATCGCTCTTCTAAAAGTACTCAAGAAAAGAGAGTAGTGAGTATTATGCTGAATTTGCTGTGAAAATATTATTAGCAAATATAATTATAATTAAATATAATTAGCAAATATTTAGCTGTGCCGATATGTTAATATTGGGTTATGCACTTTGAACCCTGACTAACAAGTTATGAGTGTCCAGCAGTTGGTGCCACAAAAAGCTTGTGAAGCACTGATAGAATACTAGCAATTTGTGCAGGTTTTTGAAATGTATTTAATTTATTCATTTCATCACTGAGATGAAGTATAATCCCCAGGACACACCAAGCCGAGGCCTGTGTCTGGACCAAAAAGCTGTCCATGAATGACATCGGACTGAAACAAGAGTGTGCATTCTGTGCCTGCATGAGAGAACATGCCACCCACGGGGGGCAGTAGTCTATTTTCTCATTCCACAAAGGGAATCCAGAACTTGCAACGTGCACATGAAAACCATAAACAAAGCAACTTTAGTACCATTACAACAGTAATTGTCACTCACCACGGAGGGATTCCTTAGTGCAAATATATCTGATATGATATAATCCATATTGTTTGCAAATATTTGAGAAATTGACTTGAATTGTTTACCTGGTTAGCCACTTGAATGTTTGATCTCGCACTCTGATTCATTACTGAACAGCCAATAAGAGCGCTCTCTTCAGTAGATGGCTGACGTGATTCTACATGCTAAACCGGCCAACTCGCTCCAACTAGAGCCCGACCAGAGGTGACGTATGGAACACACCAAACAAACTAGGCTTACCAATGGCCCAATGCTGTCCAACGCCTGACCATCAGCTTAAACACTCTCTTAGTTGTTGCGTGTGACAATGTAGCATCTTCTTAAACACTTTTAATGCTTTAGACTGTGCATGTTTGCTGCATTCATAAACAAAGAAAAAAGTAGTGACTGCAGATTGAAGGAAAACAGTGGGGTAAAATTACCAATACAGCACTAAAGATGTAGTCAAGTAAAAGTAAAAGTATATAGTTTTAAAACTTCTTAGTACAATTCTGAGAAAAACAGGATTCAATTACAGTAATTGGAGTATATGTAATTCATCACTTTAAACCACTGATCTAGAATGTGTCTCATATGTCCATAAAATATTCAGATTGCATTTGAGGGGGTTTTTAGCTCTGTGTTCAGACAATAAGCATCATGTATAATTAGGGCAATTAACATGTTACTCGGCCTGCATGATTAATCGTTTCTAAAACAAAATCGCAATTTGAAAGGGTGGGATTTTTTAACCGCAAAAGCTGTGATTCAATGCACTATCAAATATGGTAACAAGAATATAGCTTTTACCAGTTCTCTGACAGTTTGTAAGTACATTACACTGAACAAGGTTTTCTTGTTGACCTTTTGGCTTTAGAATTATTTGCGTTATTTGCACTTTAAATGGCAAAAAACATTTGCTGCTGTTGTTTCAATCTTAATTTGGATTCCTAAAAGTTAAAGATATTTTATATAATTAATTAATAATGAATTAATTTCATTTTATTTAAGATACTGTCGTTAGTTTCTTAATTCTTAAGATGTCTATCACAAGTGCCATATATTACGTGCTGTTCTCGCGTAAATCCATCAGAGGCCGATGTCGACTGACAGACCGGCTGACCGAACTGGAACCATTCTGTCGTCGCGGTCAATTCCACTCTGCGTCTCAAGTCCGCCGACATACGAGGCAAGCCACTGAAAAAACTGGTAACAGAGGGAAATCCCTCCATACAGAGGTAAGCGGTCAGCTGCTAACGCGAAAAAGAACGGCGTCATGCCGCCCCGTATCGTTCGTTTTAAAGACAAAATGCAGCCATACGTACCTCTGGCTACATAATTCGCGATCTCTGGAAATGTATATAGGGCTACGTTTTCAGAATGAGTCTATGTTGCTTTTATGATATAGTATGAAATTATTTTTTTTTCTAAATTGTGCAGCCTTACATGTTACAATCTGTTCCACCCTATACACGTCAGGATAAAACACAGCACCAACTTATACCAGCATGAAAAAACTCACAGACATCTGACAATGAAGAAAAGCAAGCCAAGGGCAAATGGGGTGAGCGGAGACATGAAAGGTCGTTAAATGAAACGGGTCTGCGTGCGGGACAGTAGGCAGACAGACGCCTGGCACCCGGCCGCTGGTGCTGACTCACACCACCAGCACTGGCACAAACCCAGAGCAGTGCTGAGAGCCACTTCCTCTAGAACAGCTGAGAGCCCGCGACGCCCAGCAGAGACGCTCCATTACAGGACAGCAGCACCTGCCACACACACTGCTCAACTCCAAGTGTGTGACCATGTGGAAGTAAAGGGTGACACCTTACAGCCTTGCTGAGAAAAAAATGATGTCACAAGTAGGCATGGGTCGGTATAAGATTCTGGCGGTATGATAACCTTGGATAAGACATATCACGGTTACACAGTATCACGTTATTGTGATTACTGCTCTAAAATATGTCCTTTTTAAAAGAACACCTTTTTTCCCCATTGAACACAATATATTTTATTTTAAGAAACATTTGAAATATTTTGGAATAGTAAACACGTCAGGCTAAATAATTCAAATTAATCATTGACTTATCTTCATTCATTTTAAAAACGCAGATTTATTTATTTTAACTTAAAAGGCATCTTTATCTTTCTTTTCTTTGGATATAAAGCAACCCACTGCACTGTTCAGGTCCAAAACATACTTGGATGTTGGTATATAGGAGATTTGTTATTCAGATGTTTGCTTAATTATGGCTTGACCAGTAGCTATTGATGTGGAGGATCCTTTTCTGCTGGAGATACTGTTGTACAAAGCACATTAAAATAAAACTACATATACCCTAGGAACGGTATAACAGAAAATGTTTGCTTTTCCAAAGACCAGACTTTTTCAAACTGCAGTAAACCTATAGTTACCTGTAAAGCCTAGTTACGAGCGCTGATGAATAGAAATGACCTACTAAAGCAATTTTTCCCCAAACAGCCTCATTACACAAATGCACCATTACTTATTCAGAGTAAATACTGACTGACATTGACTGCATATTTGTCCATTTAGAGATCTCAGTGAAAAACTGCAGTCTTTAAAGTCCTGATGGAAGTCTAAAAGGTCGCTCGCACACAACATTACATTACTGATTAATGAAATCGCTTGTAAGGATGACATAATTAGTAAACTAGAAAAAAAAGGTTTATTTAAATGGGTCCTATTAAGCACTTTATCAAAGTCTTGATCCTGTTTTGGAAGTGTTTTCAATGATTTAATGTTTGCTTTGGGTTGCAGACATTAAAATACATATGTACTAGCAACACAACCTTTTTATGGCTTGTAAAATACATGCTGATGTCTATGGACACTGCAATGATTTTGCACATAATCTGATGATGTGCATTATAGTTATATAGCTTTTTTGTGTCGTAAATCCAGCTGCTCCAATCTCTCCACTGCAGCGCAGAATAACATGGTAGTACTAATCAGTCCACATAGATCAATTAATATGATCATTAAGGTGCTTAAACTATGAAATGAGTGTTCTTAGAGAATCTGTATATCAAATTTATCATATTTCAATGCTTGTAGCCCAAACAAGCCATTCGCTGCAGTTCTTGAAAAAAAATATGTCCCTTTGGAGAGTACTTTGAAATTTGTAACATTTTAGATCTTTCATATGCCCAAACACACACACTACACACTGACTAACACTTGGTTCAATTGCCTGGTCCGAACACAAGTTCAATTGTCCACCATTGCCTTTCAAAAAGTGAAAAAGCACAATAGAACCCCTTTAAATGTCAGTTTTTAAAAGTTAATTTTTTTATCACTTTTAATAACTTAAGTTATTATTCGCAATTTGTTCAGGAGAAAAACAAGCTCGAAATATTGCAACAATATATCGTTGACGAGCAGCCCTTCAGTGTTTGTGTTAGATATCTGACATCACTGGACAATAGACCCTTTTCACATTTCACATTCACTTAGAGCGCAGTGAATCGGAGAGTACAACAAATATTTTTTTACAATCCTATTTGCTGAAATAATAAAAGACAAATGCCACAATAGTGTTATCAAGACTTTTAGAAAAAGGAAAAAAATAGCGTGAGACTGATGACGGCAGCGAGAGGAGAGAATAACGTTAAATTTACTCTTAGCCCCATAGACTAGACTAGATTAGATACACCTCGCACAATCGGGAAATCGTTTTTTGTAATTTAATGCAAAGATGATATAATACATTGATAAATGCCTAGAAATGTTACTACGTTTTTGAAAACTTGTGAAAAGGGTCCATTATTTAGAGATTTTCAAGTCAAAGAATGCGAAGCCCCAGAGCCACAATGTTACACAATCACTACAGACCAATGCTTAGGACAATCCCTTTAAATAGGGCTTGAACTGCCTGTTTTATTATTTTATTCTATTAGGTTCACATATCAAGATTTTTATAAACCAAGATTTAGGTAAACGCATAAATACTCACTACATATCAAATGATCTGCAATAACAAACAAAACAGTAGCTGTCACTTTTAAAACACCTGATGTCAACTCAGACTGATCACGGCCATTTTGGCTTTATCGGCAATTTCAGCTGGACATGAGAAGCATGTTTGGATTTAGGCATATTGACGATAGAAACATGCTCTAGCTGACGTTGAAAAGTTCTTTACACCACCTTGAATTGTTACAACTCGAAATGTTTCGTTATTAAAAAGAAATCAAATTTACAGAGATGCTCCCGGACATGTCTGCACATTTGAAGTCTCCAACAATAGCTGTCACTCACACTTGCAACATTTGAGTAAAACATTTTTTGAAAGTCCTGCATTTAATAATGATTTAAACAAATCTGTGTTCTGTGTTCAGCTCAAGTTCTAATTGTTACAGTATTTATCTACTGCATGCATGAATCATGGGTGGAGTTAAACAGGCAGTGATGTAAAAGCAGGCATTGATCTTCTCTGCTTAGGCAGGGTTAGCCGATATCTACACTTACTTAAAGCACATTCCTCAAACAGTCGTTTAGGCAGATTGGCTTCAGTTTACGCTGTTTTTATACTAACAAGAAAGTTTTGAGTTCTGAAACTTACAGAATGTTTTTATAGCGCAATGACCTCTTACCGTATGTGTCAAAAGATTAAGGGGAAATTGATTTCTCTCATGAGCCCTTAAGGGTGCAGGGTTAATTTACTGTTGTTTGATGACTTTTTCCTAGGCAAAAATCTAGTTGAACAACATTGTACTATTTGTGCAGGACACTTGGTTTTAGTGACTTCTTTGTGAGCTTAAGCTGTGCTTCGTAGTTGCTTACACTATTGACAATACACGATGGACAATTTTTGGGCACAAAATTTCAAAGAAAAAAAAAACAGAACCCAGTGCAAAATCTGTGCGTGCAATCTTTGGCTGTCGCATGACATTCCCGAGAGCACAGATTCCCAATACTATCACAAATCTTGCAACCAACTATTATAAATCTGACCTCACCTTCAAAAGACAGTTCACCCAAAAATGAAAATTCTGTCATCACTGACTACGTTTACATGGACATCAGTAGACAAATAATTTGCCTCAATCTGAATAAGACAATAATATAAATAAGGTGTTTACATGAGTTGCTTTTTGAATGTTCCTTTCATGATCCCGTTTTACATGTTATAGAACATAGAACGATTAACGTCATTGTGTCACCGCGCTATCCACGTTTCCCCCAGAGTTTCATGTAATTTCAGGTGTTTCATTTTTAGTTTTTTATCTTTAACTGCAGTTTGGCAATTTTAACTTTCATTAAGGAGCATTTCATGCATGCCCCCTGTGTGACAAACTGAGGTATTGGATGAGAGTATGAAGTAAGGACTGGTGGAAGAGTGTTGTTTTAATGGAATTTGATACCGCACCCCAAATTTCGCGATGCAGGTGTTAGTGGTCCTTTACTGACTCGGTAGGTGCAGAGAATATGTATGGAATACCCTGTCACAAATTGAAGCGAAAATCCTACTCGACGGTAATAGTTTGATTGCGGTGTTTACATGTCTGTACTGCACTTCAATAATGCGACTAAAATAGGCATACTCCACATGTCTTAATTCGATTTCTGTTTAGTTCGATTATGACTTTAGTCGGATTAAGGTAATCAAAAAAATCACTGTTTACATGGTAGACTCTTAATCAGAGTATTGTCTTAATCGGATTAAATCGGATTATTGGTGTCTATGTAATCGTACTCATTTACTCACCCTGCACTTGTTCCAATACTGTTCGAGTTTCTTTCTTCTGTTTAACACAAAGAAAGAATTACTGAACAATGCTAGAGAAAAAACAGCCTTAGACTTCCATAGTTTTTGTCCCTACTATAGATGTCAATGGCTGTTTTTTTCCCCAACAATCTTGTTCAATAGATGAAAGAAATTCATAAAACTTTAGAACCACTTAAGTGTGAGAAAATTGTGAGAAAATTTTATTTTATGAGGGAACTATCCCTTTAAATATCTTAATTGTTGGTGGGGGTTTTTTGTCTTAAAGTTTAGCAAATGTGACCGCCTATTGACCTCAAAACAAACAATTTCCTGTCTGTTTTATTCCCTTCAATAAATAATTCAATAGCCAGCCATTGCACTCAAGACACAATTGTTCATTACTTCTTAAAGTAACACAGGTTTGTACAAATAAGTACACATCAACAATCTCGAGACACAGAATTACGATAAAGCCAACTTTATGTCATCTGTGTTTACAGTATATAATTTATCATGACTTATGATGAGCTTCAAGATCAGCCTACTGGAGTCAAGAGGGAGGGGAGAATTACACAAAGACCTTTCAGCAGTAGAGGACATTCACATGCGCTGCTGCTGAAACGTCACTGCAGTCTCTCTCTCACACACACACATACACACACACACAAACACACACTAGCAGCAGCTGCCTGCGTGAATCCTCACAGCGTTGGAGAAGCGTGTCATGCATGCCGAAGGTCAAGACTTACTGGACGGACTGGCGCTCGCCATCGGACAGGCCCGGCTGGGAGAAGCAGCCAGACACTATGGAGCCCATGAGAGTCGCTGTCGGCGTGCGTGGACCAACTCCTGATGTGTCCTAACGTCCGGCCAGATGCTCCGCTCTGACCTACATGGAGACGGTGTGTGTGTGCGCTTTCCTACGGGCTGCTAGGACGCGCCGCTCTGTTTGTGCTTATTCATTACTGTAGCGAGTCTCATCACTACAGCCGGCGCCTCACTCCATCTGCGGGTCGGCCGGGAGGACGGATGGAGGGGGTGGGCCGAACGCACGCATGGGTGTGTGTGTGTGTGTGTGTGCGTGTGTGTGAATGGAGCGATAGAGAGATGCGCTTTATTTACATCCATCATGCTCTGGGGCACGAGGCTGCAGCCTGCGGTTTGAGCTATAAATAACAGCAGGGCTGATGGGGCTCATGATGAGGAGGAAACGTAGCATGATTTCTGACGAGTCCACGGGTGAGACGCATGTTTATTCATCACTATTGTTGTTTCTATGTATGCTACAGATGATATTATAAGCACCGATTTGCCAAATTATGCACACGAGAGGTTGAACGGATGCAGAAATGTGCAGGCATGGTAAGCTGCATTTGCTCCATAAAACACATGAGCTGCCTTTAAACTCAGCTGATCTCGGTCACATTGCTCTGAGTGCTTAATCTTGTTCTTTGCGCACACAGTTTGCTTATTTACAGGAATCACAAGCGTATCCGATTCGATCTTAAACCACAAATAGAAGCGAAAAGAGCATACTGTGTCTAATGCAGTGACATCACTGTTTTTCAGAATATTTTTCCCTAAAAAAAAAAAACAACACATAAGAGAGGAATGTGTCTCAACTCTCTGACTTGAGTCATTCTGACATCAGTTTTTCTCTGCACACAGTAGTGAACAGCATATCAGCAAAAAGTTTTCAAACTAGCTTCCTTCAGTTTGAATTTTACATTGTCTGTCTTTTTTTGGGGGAATTATAAGTGACTATATATTATCACAATAATAATAATATTAATAATAATAATTATTATATTTTTTACTTAACATAACATTTTAAAAATAACATTTTACTTTTATTTAATAAAGAAGGATTAAACTGATCAAAAGTAACAACAAAGAAATGTACAGTGTTACAAATAACTTCCATTTCTCTTTTGAAATTTAATTCATTAAAAATCTTTTGTTTTAAAAATAAAACTAATGGCTTAAAAATGATAATGTTAATATAAATGATGATGTTAAACCATTGCTTTGTCATGACAGGAATAAATTAGATGCTAAATACATGTTAATAATATATTGTAATATTGTACTTAATTTTGTAATAAAAATCACATTTATTTTCACTATTGTAATGTGAAGTGGGACGCTGACAAGGGAGTGCGGATCCAAATGCAGGTTTATTGAGAATGGTCAGGCAAGCAACGGTCACAATCAGGAGCAAACAGATGTATGCGGGCAAATCCAGAGTCATAGTCAAAAACACAGGCGATAGGTCAGTACAGGCAGGCAGCAGACAATATAAACAAACAAACAAGGCGAGGGTCAAAAACACGGCAAAGTAAGGCAAGGTAAAATGCATCGTGATGTCACAAAACTGTAAAACAAGACTCAGCAATGAGAGTGTCAAAGTGAGCCAAATATATGCGTGTGTAATCAGTCCATGAGCAGCATAAGCTGTGGGAGTGTAATTAACGGAGACTTGGAGCAGGTGTGTGTGTGTGTGTGTGTGTGTGTGTGTGT
>CAIGQW010007556.1:1107677-1128199 GCA_903798125.1 Danio choprae
GCATGACAGGACTTGTAGGTCATATTGAGGCAGGATTGTAGTTTGTGTGAATGTTCTCCAGCAATCTATGACGATTAGATCGCTGGTGATCGTGACAACTATTTTAATTTTATTCTGCCTATCTGCCTATCTGCCTATCTATCTGTCTATCTATCTATCTATCTATCTATCTATCTATCTATCTATCTATCTAACTTTTACTATAGAAAAGCTTGACAATTTTTGCCATAAAACATGTCAGCAAATAACATGTGCTCTGTCAGCATTTTAATAATTATATTGGACATTAATACATCTCTGGTTGCTAACTTTTACTTTAGTCCAAACTAGTAAAATCACTGTAATTCATTCATTTATTCATTTTCTTTTGGCTTAGTCCCTTTATTTGTCAGGGGTCGCCACAGCGAAATGAACCGCAAACTTATCCAGCATATGTTTTACACAGCGAATGCCCTTCCAGCCGCAACTCAGTACTGGGAAACACCCATATACTCTCACATTCACACTTATACACTATGGCCAATTTTAGTTTATTCAATTCACCTATACTGCATGTTTTTGGACTGCGGGGAAACCAAAGCACCCGGAGGAAACCCACGCCAACAAGGGGAGAACATGCAAACTCCACATAGAAATGCCAACTGACCCAGCCGAGGCTCAATCCATCGAATTTCTTGCTGTGAGGCGACAGTGCTAACCACACAGTAACTGTCTTGAGATTCACAATGCATCAAATTGTAGATTGTGAAATAGTTTTTGTATATAAAAGTAATTATTACTCAAAAAAAAACTATGCAACCCATACAGTATGTGGCCACGAAAGAAACATAACCAAGAATAAGATTACCTTCAATTACAATAAATAAGAAATTACGAAAGTGCGCTGAAACTGAACTCAAAGTTTTTTTTATAGAAAATAAAATATTATAATTCGTCAATATAATGATATTAGAATTAACATCAGCGGCAACAAAATTAAAACTAAATTTTAAAAATGTTTCGGTCTCCTGCAAACCAGGTCTTGTGGTTTTTGCAGTTTTACTTTTACAGTAAATTAAGGAATAGTTGTAAATGGTGGCTTTTAAAAGGATTACTAATATAAACAATAAAATAGTAGCTAACATAATTGTTGATAATGCTATTTTTAATTGTTTTAACAAAACATTTAGCTCTATTAAAACTGGGTTTGGATAAGCCCTACTTGATGTCAATGTAACATAAACACACACCACATTTTATGCTGCTTTACACCCAAACACAGCCTACAGTGCAAACCAACAGTGATCAGATTCAGGGACAAGCAAATAATCTGTCTACAAACTAAAACAATCAATCACAAAACACCGCCAATGAGAACAGTTCTGTCTCTTTACTAACAGCCAGCATTATTTGTTTTTATATTTTCCACATTTATTTAATTTTATTTGAGGTTTTCGCCATGTTGCTGTTAAGTAAATACATTTTATTTTTTAGCATGCCAAGTTAAATGAAATATCATTCTATACTCTCTAATTGGGTTAAAATGATTGTTTGGCCAATTACAATTTACATTGTTGGATTTTCTCTTTAGTGTTTTGGCTTTCAGCAGTGACATTTACATTATACTGAACTGAACTAAACTTCAACTGTGACAACTGAACTGAAGCACTTTTAATTTACTAGAACTTCATCCATGTTAAGCTGCTTTGAGACAATCTACATTGTAAAAAGCGCTATAGAAATAAAGATTATTTGAATTGAATTGAATTACAAAGCAACATTACACAAGCAATGCTGTTATGCTGTGTTCACACCAGATGCGACATGCGTGAAAAAAATTGCGCTATTCGTGTGTAAATAGACACGTGAACACTTTGAGTTTACTCCCTTCACTCGCGTGTCAAATTTGATTTATTCACACATCAAATTCACTTCACAACAGACACGGATTTGCATCATGGGCAAGTCTTCTGTCTGCCCAGTGACTCTAGTTTCGTTGCTAAATGGCTAACATGGATTTTATTGAGAGAACAACTGTGCTTTACGTGCTTTAGAAAGACTGAAAAACAACGTAGATTCATTCGGCGCCATGTATGAGTGTACTAGGATACTTTTTAAGAGATACACCCAGCTCTGTGAGTTAATAAACTCCTTCAGTAACTTTACCTGGATGATGAAAGCTTTTAGCTGTGCTTCAGACTGAGCTGAGCCCAGTTTGATAAGCTGTTTAAATACTATACATTATTATGACGTGAAGAAGCAATCTTCCTGCAGCAGGAAGATTTCCTCTTCACGTCATAATAATGCTCCTACAAGGGAAAGCTCCTGATTGGTTAATGCGGCGCAAATATCTGCTAAAGTAAATTTTTTTTCCAACTTGAGCAAATGATTCGCATGTCAAACGCGCAAAATGCTCAATTCGCTTCATTCGCGCAAATCGTGTCATTCGTGCCGCCTCATTCGTGCGAATCACACCACAGGATGACTATTCGCGTCTTTGCATTGACTTAACATGTAAATCACTTGCGTTTGACGTCTGGTATGAATGCACCATTAAAGCAACTTCGTGAAATTGAAGACCCAGCCACACCAGCCTTTCATCAGACATTTTCCACCTACTGTAGCTTAAAGAGATAGCTCACCCAAAAAAAGTTTATTTACTCACAATTTACCCTCCCTCAAGTGGATTCAAACCTTTATTAGTTTCTTTTTTTTAAATGTTAGAAACCTGTAACCATTGACTTCCATAGTAGAAAAAACAAGTACTTTACTGGTTACAGGTTTTCACATTTTTTTAAATATCTTCTTTTTTTGTACAACAAAATAAAAGAAACTCAAACAGGTTTTTGACAAGGGAATGCTAAGTAAATGGTGGCAGAATTTTCAGTTTTGGGTGAACACTACCAACTTTGACAAATCATGTTGATATTTGAAAGCACCAAAACAAACCTTTTCTGCTTTGCTGACCACAAAACAAGATGCTTTGAAAAATACTATGGTACTTAATGGTTACTGGTTTCCAACGTTTTTCAAAATAAAAAACTTCTGTGTTCAACAGAAAAAAGGTTTAATAAACAAAAAAACAAAATAAAGAAACTCAAACAGGTTTGTGACAAGGGAATGTTGAGTAACTGACAATTTTGGGTGAACTATCCCTTTAAATGCAGTTGAATTTCAGCAGAGGGCGCCATATTTTCATCTCTGATCACCATGTTTTCTCCCTCACACCAGCTCTTTAGCAAAACATTGTATCAACATATGCTTAAAGTTAAAAATGCAAATTTTTACACATTTTACACATAAAATTCTGGCAACTATGCAACCAATAAGTGCAATCATCATGAAGACAGAGACTTCTCTTAGCATTTTTTATGAAGTAAACCATAGTGTCTTACCTTAAACAGCCCTGCAGCCAGTCTTTGGGGTCTCTCTCGTTTAATCCGTTAGCTAGAGCTGCACCGGAGTCCTTGCAGCACGCTGAGAGAAAAGATGAGGTGACCTCCAGAGCTGTTTTTCCACTCTCCTTTGTGCTCATGACGCTCAACACCTCAGTGTCCGTGCTCAGGTCTGGCACTCCAGGATCCAGGAACAGACTTCTGTCTTTGAGTCGCTGCTGAATCATCGGAGTGAGAGGAATGTCGAAGGCAAACGAGGGTTCTAGAGTGCTTTGAGGAACGGAATCAGGCACAGGGTTTGAAAGGGCGTCCAGTGAGTCCATGCTGCTGTAGAGAGTCCCTCGCAGACGCTCCGACTCCAGGATGTTCTCAAACTGACAGCTGAAGACATCTGTGGTGTCAATCTCACCTGCAGCAGATTTACCTGCAGAACACCTGAAACAGACACAAAAACATCTCAATAGCCCCTTTCACACATACAGGCTTTTCTGAAATATTACCAGCAAATTACCGTGAAGAGATCACATGTGAACAGTTATTTTTTAACACTAGAAATGCCAGGAGTCAATTTATATACATAAAGCCGCCAGCTTGTAAATGTCACCCACACCACGCACAATACTTCTGTTTTGATATGGCTAAAGAACATGTTATTGTTTTCTCTGTTATTATGCCATTGTGTTAAATGGTCATAAAACCCTGAACAAGATTTTCAGAGATTTTAACAGATTTGTGTATGTGTAGAACATCAATTAAGACAACGTTAGCATCTGTTAACTTTAATTTTAGGAAATAACTGTTTAATGTTGAGGTTTAAAAATTTATATGGGGTCGAAATTAACTTTTTTTTCCCTGGTAGCACCGGTGCTCCCAACTTCAAAAATTTCTGAGCACCAGGAAAAAAAATTAGGAGCACCCACCAAAAATGAATGAGCGCCACTGCAAATTGTATATTAACGGATTTATAGTATTTGAAAACAACATCAATCAGAACTAACACAAAAAAAACCCACAAAAACCGGAAACAACTATCTAACTAATTCTGTAACGACTTACTGATATTTGCACAATAATTGCAAAATTAATGTCTAACAATTACAAAATGGGCCTCACGGTGGCGCAGTGGATAGCACATTCGCCTCACAGCAAGAAGGTCTCTGGTTCGAGCCTCGGCTGGGTCAGTTGACATTTCTGTGTGGAGTTTGCATGTTCTCCCTGTGTTGGCGTGGGTTTCCTCTGGGTTCCCCCACAAGTCCAAAGACATGAGGTACAGGTGAATTGGGTAAGCTAAATTGTCCGTAGTGTATGTGTGTGAATGGGTGTGTGTGGATGTTTCCCAGTGATAAGTTGCAGCTGGAAGGGCATCCGCTGCGTAAAACATATGCTGGATAAGTTATATGCTGGCAACCCCAGATTAATAAAGGGACTAAGCCGAAATGAAAATGAATGAATGAATGAACAATTACAAAATATTAATGATGACAATAATACTAACAATGAATAACATTTCTTATTATCATGCTGCCTTGAATATGCCTGAATGCGAGTTATCTGCTATAAAACGTCCTACTGTTAAATTATGAAAAATAAATCTATGGTTTGCGTCAAACTAAAATGAAGCATTGCAGTAAGAAATATCCATTTTGCTCTATTGATTTTATATGCATTTTATATGTGATCTGACAGCGGAAAGCCTTGAGTGATTGACAGCTAATACTGTATGAACAATATAGCGGCAGGGAAAAAAATCTAAACAGCTTGCACTGCAACCATTATATGCAGTCGCACAAATGCTCCCAAATATATTATAAGGTCGCATAGATTCAATTTCGGGCGCATACGTGACCACAATGGTCGCAATTTCGAGCCCTGTCACTGGTGGTGATGTAGTATAGGTCTGCGAGTACTACGATGATGCTACGATGAGTTTTCTTATCGTATAAAAAGACGCTGCTTCTGAATTATTTGGTCAAGCTGTAAGACAAGCTGTACAGTAGGTATTAGGCGTTCATGATGATGTGGTGCTGGTAAGTTGTCAGAAGTACCAGCTTCTATGAGTCTGTACTGATATTCTATGAGTCTGTACTGAAATTCTATGAGTCTGTACTGAAATTTATACAAATGTAAAAATAGCAGAATTACCAGCTTGCATTTGGAGAGCTGATGAGTGGATTCTTGAACACTGCTGAATGGCCATTGTGTTCAGCGCTCAACAGATATGACTGGGTTTGGCTCTAATGATCACCGGCAGGCACGTGCAGAGGCGGGGGCTTTGGGTGCTTGAGCCCGTGCCCTTTTTCTTGCTTGAGGGATAGTGCCCTTTTTTTGGCCACTATTTCATTTATTCATTAATTTTCCTTTGGCTTAGTTCCTTTATTCATCAGGGGTCGCCACAGCATATGAATACAATATTGTATAAATACAATAATAACACTATTTTCTTATAACAATAATAAAATAAGATATGTATATTTGAGTGCATGTTCATACGTGGTGCACATGAACTGTTATGTAGCAGACTTCTTGAATTTATTCAGCATTTTTACTTACTTAAAATAAGGTATTTTCACAAATATTCTGTCAAATTTATTCTTAGCAAAGTAAAGTGATAAAAGGTCAACTCTGTTGTCTGTGTTCTGTATTTTGCTAAATGAACTTCTGTTTTTAATTGTCCTTTAAGGACAGAGAGAAATGAACAGGAGACCCCAAGGCTCATAAGCTTTCCAGCTGAAAACGAACAGCATTAATCCAAACACAGCACAAAACAACTTTGCGAGCTAATAATCTCTTAAACGTGCGTGCATCTTCTGGAATGATTACTGCAGATGACATCTTGTGGGATGTAGGAGTTAGTGATAAAATACTGTATGTGACTAAATACTAGTGCCCCGTATCTTAGGGCAATATTTTCATCCCTACCCTTTAATTTTCAAAAAATATTTTTTGGAAAAAATAAATAAATGTATAAATAAATATTTTGAAATTATTTATTTATTTTTTAAATCGCAATTGCCTAAAAGGCATTAGATGAAAACACATCAGTCGAAACCAATATTATGTAATAATATTAATACACATATAATAAATATAATATTTTGTTAATTTTCTGACTTTCATAAGTGAAACTTTTTACCTCCATATATGAATCATCAAAGACCAACAATTCCGCTTTTATCCCTTCAACTACCCCACCAAGAAAAAAACATTTGGATAGCATTTCTTAACTCCTAATGTCGCTAGTTAACACACTCAATGCATTTTTTTTCAACACATCCCATAATTTCTAAAATATCAGCCTCTACCAAATGGTTGATACAATACATATATACTATGAAAGATCTGAAAATATGAAGTGTAAGACCAATTTATTTTTTAAAATATTCAAAATAAAACATTTTTGAATACTAAATCACCTTTTTTTTTTTGGAAGTATGGCATAAAATATTTCAGATTCTCATTTAACATGCTAACAATAAAACCTACAAATCAAGTGTTGTAGTGCAACAGGATGTTTCTTTGATATTTTTTTTGCAAGCCAGCAATGCTCTGTGTAAGCCATTATTTAAAACATTCATTCATTCATTTTCTTTTCGGCTTAGTCCCTTGATCAACCATTTGGAAGAGGGGCAGGCAAAGGGTTAAAGGGATATTTCAACCAAAAATGTAAATGTTGCCATCACTTACTAGCACTCTACTTCTTCCAAACCTATCAACGTTTCTTTCTTCTACTGAACACAAAACAAAAAAATATCACTGGTAATTATGTTAATGGTTAATTATGTACTTATATAGAAGGAAAAAACATGTCAATGGTCACCATCCACAGTTTGTTACCAATATATATTTTTTGAATTCTTCTTTTGAGATCAGCAGAAGAAAGAAACTCTCAGAGGTTTGGATCGAGTGGAGGGTGAGTAAATGATGACAGAATTTACATTTCTGGGAAACTATCCTTTAACATTCTATTGAAGGATAAATCCACCAATACCCTAGATGTCATGTAGGAGATCACCTGTGCATTTAAAACATATTACATTAAAAAAAATGACTGCAAACAGACATCATGTTCTTTATGCTAAAAATTATTAATGACTTTATGTTCTTGATACAGGAAGTGTCAAGAAAAATGTGTGATTCCATTATAAAACCACAATCCTTGTTCCTCTTAGCAACTCAAAGTGAACACAACGCTTCCTCTATTGTGCCTGATCATCTCTAATGGAGACAGTAGAAAGAAGTGAAAAATGCTAATCACACACATTTGAGAACTGAATATATACAGCAACTAGATTAACTCATGAACAGTGCACGTGAAGTATGTATTGCGTAAGGTAAAGCTGTGTAAATCTCTCATTTAGGACAGCTTTTAGTACTCAAGTGAGCTGTCTATACAGGCATCATGGGTGCGTTCCTGACATGATGGCAATTCCTAAAAGCAGACAGCAAAAATTATGCTGACTTCTGTATTAAGGAGAACTGCAACAGTCAATAGTCAGCGAAATAAGCAGATTATTAATATACCAATGGTGTTCGTGAGTTTCAAATTACGTTGCTTTTTTTGGTTGTGATGCTGTCTGTGTAGCAGGCATGAACCATCACTATACAATAAGGTTTCATTTTGTTAACATTGGTGAACTATATTAGTTTGCACAAACAAACAAGCATATATTACTACAGCATTCAATAATATTAGGTATTATGTACTCAGGTTCAACATCTACTGATATAGTTCTTCAAATATTTGTATTAATGTTTATTAAAGTTATATCAATAAAACTTTAGAATAATGGTCCATTAGTTAATGTATTAAATTAACATAAACTTTAAACTAACATAAACTAAGTACGAATAATCTTGTAAAGCATTTATTCATCATAGCTAAACATGAACTAATGCATTATTAAAATCTAAAGTTGTGCTTGTTAACATTAGTTCATGTTAACTCATGGTGCATTAACTAATGTTAACAAATATGAATGAATTCTGTAATAAATGTATTACGGGCCTCACAGTGGCGCAGTGGGTAGCACGTTCGCCTCACAGCAAGTAGGTCGCTGGTTCGAGCCTCGGCTGGGTCAGTTGGCGTTTCTGTGTGGAGTTTGCATGTTCTCCCTGTGTTGGCGTGGGTTTCCTCCGGGTGCTCCAGTTTCCCCCACAAGTCCAAAGACATGCGGTACAGGTGAATTGGGTAGACTAAATTGTCCGTAGTGTATGAGTGTGAATGGGTGTGTAAGGATGGTTCCCAGAGATGGGTTGCAGCTGGAAGGGCATCCGCTGCGTAAAACATATGCTGGATAAGTTGGCGGTTCATTCCGCTGTGGCGACCCCAGATTAATAAAGGGACTAAGCCGAAATGAAAATGAATGAATGAATGAATGAATGAATGAATTACAAAATGTTTGTTCATGATACTAATATTAATGGCCCATTATTACAGTTACCGTTATATCTGTTTACATTAGTGAATGCACTGTTAACTAACAATAATGTCTAATAAACTGACATTAACAAAGGTTGAAAATGTCGTAAAAAATGTACTGTTCACAAATGAGACATACTTGTCATTAGCTATGCTTCCATCCACCTATTTTTAAGTGCATTTTGGATATGCGCATAAAAAACGATTGATGGAAATGCCAAGATGCGCATACATTTTAAAAATGCGCATAAAAAACATATGCTTATAACTGAGTAGGATAAACTTTGTATTCGATAAGAAAAGATGCGCATAAACTATGGAAACACTTTTCCTGAACAAATTTCAGTATGCACATAAAAAAAAAAAGTCTTGTGATTTTATTATAAGAGATCATGTGATGGTAAAAATGTGTGTGAATGGACAAACCAGCAGGATGAGCACACTGTAAAACATCTGAAATGTTGTTTTGGTCATTCTAAAATGCCTTAACCATTTCCTTATTAGTGTTATTATATTATTAATTACCTCCAGAATAGTCAAGAGCATCTCTGCTCCGCGTCTCATGCCTTTAAACACCACCATGCGTTCATTACGTGTCGCATACTGTCTTCTGAGGCGCAAGTAATTTATTAAATAAGAAAAAGATTCACGAAGCTTCTCTGACCGCAGCAAATTCCGTTTTTACTTTTGATATTTGGCGCCAGGGTGGTGGTGGCACAGAGGGTAGCGCTGTCGCCTCACAGCAAGAAAGTCGTTGGTTCAAGCCTCGGCTGGGTCAGTTGGCATCGCTGTGTGGAGTTTGCATGTTCTCCCCGTGTTCACGTGGGTTTCCTCCAGGTGCTCCAGTTTCTCCCACAGTTTAAAGACATGCGGTACAGGTGAATTGGGTAAGCTAAACTGTCCGTAGTGTATGTGTGTGAATGAGTGTGTATGGATGTTTCCCAGTGATGGGTTGCGGCTGGAAGGGCATCCGCTGCGTAAAACATATGCTGACCCAAGGTCAACAAAGAGCTAAGCCGAAAAGAAAATGAATGAATGAATGAATGAATGAAATAATTCTATAAATGATTACATTAAATAAGTATAAGTAAATAGTTACATTAAAAGTAACACTTTATTTTGTTGGGACTTTTGGGACTTGTGGAGCTGCGCATCGATAGATTTGCTCTTTAGCGTTTGGACTTTCAGCAGCGAAAATTAAACCACACTGAAATGAACTAAACTAAAATTCAACTATAAAAACTGGACTGACAGTTTCAGTTTACTAGAATTTCTATGTTAAGCTGCTTTGACACAATCTACATTGTAAAAGCGCTATAGAAGTAAAGATGATTTGAATTGGTCCCCCAACAGACTTTCAACTGGCTATAAATGTCTTCGCAAGTGCAGGTCTATTTATTCTACTAACTCTAACCTTAACCTAATACTCTACGAATAAGAGTTACTTGACATGCATTTACAAACCAGCATAACTGTAAGCATATTATAAAAAAGATTAGCAGTTAATTTACCTGTATACAGCGTTCCTTCCTGTTAAATGCACACAAATTATTTATAAGTAGAAAAACAAATATTTAAATCCCAAAATAATTCTGTCATGGCGATTATTGTTTTGGCTTTCTTTTCTAAGAGGCTTTTAGCAAGTGAAAAGTGGCACAGTACCTGTCAGTGCCGTTTTCTGTTGGTTTTTGCTCTGGTCTCAGCACACACCCCTGTGGCACTCCTGCGGCTGATGTGCTCTGTATGTCCTGAGTCATTTCCTCTTTCACACTGCAGCTCTGCTGACTTCCGTTTTGCATCTCTCCATTCACTAGGCTCTCAGCTCTACTCTCTACAAACCGCAGCTTCTTCGGCAGCTTGTCCCGCAGTTTGCCACCTTCCAGAAAGCCGCTAAAGATGCCTGGAACCTCAGCCAAGATTTTATTGGATTCCTCTAGAGACTCGTCCACGATTCCTGCCGAAAGTTCGTCTGGTCTGCTGGGAGAGGGTGACCCTGCCCTGTTGCCCTCCGTTTCCTTTGCGGAGTTTTCTTGTGAGAGCACCTTTCCAGACAACTCCACATGCACTCCAGCAGGAGGAGTCGGGCTGTCATCAAGTTTATTTTGGCCGGCCGGTGCATTCCCGGCGCTGAAGCAGCTCAGCTCATTTGCGGCCGCCATCACTGAGCTGGGGTCCTTTATGAGCGCCTCACACCACGAGTCAAACAGCAGCCCAGACGTCAGGAGGGAGTCTCCTGTTAACTCAGACTGACCGTTCTGAAGGTCTAGACCCTGGTTGGCCATTTCCAGTTGTGATGGCAAGGTTTGGTTTTGTCCGTTGCAGGGGATCATGGGTGAGGCGGTGGCGTCTCCTGACAGGGAGCCCTGTTCGGCCGCTGCATGCTGACTCCGGGCTGTCAGGCTGCTCAACAGGTTCGACAGCTCCCGGTCAATCTCCTGGAAGAGTGACGTCTCATCAATGTCATCATCATCGAGAGTGGAGTCAAGAATGGAGCTGCCTTCCTCTTTTGCTTGGGGTGGAGAGGTGACTGTTTGGAATAAAAGAAAAAAAGGAAATCAGAAGGTGTTATTTTAAAGAAAGTGTGCTATACACTAGGAAAAATCTACAATGCCATATTTTGTTCTTCTGCGACTATAGATTGCGATATGAATTAAATTTTTGACTTGAGTTTGAATATTTGGAAAGAATTGATTTTAGATAGATTAGGATGATTCTTTAGGGGAGTGCATCTGCATAAATTATAATAAACAATGTACAAACGAAGATCAATGCAATAACCAAAAGATGCAAATGAAAAAAAGTGTTTTACTGTTTTCCATGGAATAATCAAATTTAAAATGAACAAGGCGTAGTCTTTGTTGTGTAAATAAATGAATTGTTATTAAAGTTAATAAATAATAATTTTTTATGCCTGAATGCTTTTAAAAACATTATACAGGCCTCACGGGCCTCAAAAACACATACAAATGACAAATTATAATACAGACTCAGCAATGCATATCCTGCTGTGTGACTATAGTTCAAACGATATATTGTGCAGCCCTATTACACTGTAAAAAGCAATAGCTGTTCTCACTAATAAAGTTACGAGCAGTTAACTTATGAATAAGTTTGTTCACCTTACAATATTTAAACAAGTAATCCCAAATTTTTAGCAAATTAAGTTCTTAAACTGAATAGACTCAAGTAATCTTGACTTACAATGATATGTATTTACAACTTTTGGGTGGTCATGTGTCAATAGCATGTTAAATGATAGAGAATGGTGATGAGGGAACTGAGGAAACAGGATGAAGAATTAAAACTTAAGCATAATCAGCCATAAGCATAATTAATCTGAGAGCTTTTTCAATTCTTTGATGTTCAAAATGTATAAATAGATGAATATATTACAATATATTAATACATTTAATAATATTTATATGATTATATAATAAATTATATTATAAAAATATTTCTATAATAATAATAATAATAATAATAATAACAATAATAATAATAATAATAATATTTGTATAATAATAAATAAATATTATATAAATATTATAATTTATTATTTTTTATTATTATTATTATTATTATTATTATTATTATTATTATTATTATTATTATTATTATTGCATTAAAACTTGGTTATAACTTGTTATAAAGTGTTATATTGTTTTTTTTGCAGTACGCGGATGCTGTATATTTAAAGACATGTATAGACTGTTTAAGGTAATTGATGTGAAGCCTGATTGATTGATTGATGCCTGTTTACAATATTTAGACAATAAAAATGTTTTAAAAGTGTAGGTATTGGTTTTTGACTATACTTAACTGTTTTAGTTTCGCTTACTTGATAATTTTAAGGCAATCGGTTTCCTAATATTTTCCTAGTAATGTGAACACTAATAAGAAGTTCACACAACTAATTTTTTTGAGTCAACGGTACTGAAGCTGACTTTATTAAGAAGTTGTAAATACAAACTGTTTTAAGTTATGCTCACAATTAATACACTACTTTACTTAGACAAATTGAGGAAACCGATTGCCTTAAAATTTCTAAGTAAGCTCAACTTACTACATTTAAAATCAGCAGAAGGGAGAATGGACAACGAGAGAAAGAGAAACTTCCAAGGTAAACGCACCATTGGCAATGGCGCAAGGTAACATTTATACAAAGAGCCTGAAACTCCTCTCATATAAAGTTTTCCATTTTAAACACAGTGCCATTGAACAGATCTTTTGCTTTAATTGCGTAGTTTTCAGAGTTACCATTCATGTGCTTTGGGTGTGGAATTTTAAAGGGTTAGTTTTAACTCAGGGGTTCCCAACCTGGGGGTCACCAAAGATTGTGGAGTCATCAAACTAGGAGGTTGGAAGTATCTATAATAATGATTAAAAGAGTATTCAATCACAGTGATGAAAAAATAACTTTACACTAAAATTTCCTGTCCATGATTAAGCAAAGTTAACAACAGTCACAGCATTAACAGCATGTTTTGTCTGCAGTTTTTGTTCAGACCATTGGTTTGACAGTCAATTTAACTAAAGTCAATGTCATGTCAACTACAAAACACATTTATTAATCTTAGCTAATGTTAATTTCTTAATTAATGCCCAATAAAACGTTAAAATAGCCGTTTTATTAAATGAAGCCAATAACATAAAATGTTTATTTTTTTATTCACTTTAACATATAAATATAATATGTCTATGTTTCATTGTTGATTTTAATTTCAACCTTAACACACCTTGTAATAAAAGACAAATTATCTGATATTAGATGAAACCCCTGTTTTTTTTCTAAGAATGTTTCTACATATTGGTAACCTCTAATGGTTTTAAACTAACAGGCAAAAATTTTACTACATTAATAAGCAGGATTTTTTTCCCCAAATAACTAAAGATGCAAGTTTTGTATTAGAAAGGTACTCAAATAAATGAATAATAAATAAATAAATAATAAAAAACACGTTTTCTTTCTAATAATTGAATGATTTATTTTTCAAAGGTTGACTTGCCTTGTCTTTATTTTATACTGCATTTTTATTAAATGTAACTGTAAAGTAAATAAAACATCTAACTCTAATTCTGCTGAAACGTTAAACATTATTCACATTTGTTCAGTCATTTTTGTTCAGAAACTTTCTTCACTAGGTGGCAGCATTTGACTATATGAAAATCAAAAGAAAAACAAACAGCAAACAAATCAGCCTGTATTCCAGAGTCACACAAGAAAACAGCAACAGCAGAGCAAGATGCAAAGGTAATGTAGGTTTTTAAGTAATAAAAACAAACAAGGAGACAAAAAGGTGACTTGGTGCCACAGTGGTTAGCACAATCGCCTCACTGCAAGAAGCTCGATGGTTCGAGTCCCGGCTGGGTCAGTTGGCATTTCTGTGTGGAGTTTGCATGTTCTCCCAGCGTTGGTGTGGGTTTTCTCCGGGTGCTCCGGTTTCCCCCACAGTCCAAAGACATGCGGTATAGGTGAACTGAATAAACTAAATTGGCCGTAGTGTATGTGTGTGAATGAAAGTGTATGGATGTTTCCCAGTACTGGGTTGCAGCTGGAAAGCTGGATAAGTTGGCAGTTCATTCTGCTGTGGCGACCCCTGATGAATAAGGGGACTAAGCCGAAGGAAAATTAATGAATGAATGAAATAAATACATACTGTATTTAATTATGCACAATTTGTAAACTGGTGGTTCTTTACATTTCCGTCGCTTGACTTTTTCAACTCATTAGCCATATTTACAAATAAGATCATTGATGAATGATAGATGAATATTAAATGCTCCTTTCACACTAATGATATTTACAGGGACATTTTATTGATGAAAAAAAGCAATATTTTCATGCAGTTATTTGCACATCACCAAAATATACCACAAAACAACTTAATTGTGTATGTGATATGTAACTGAATTTGTTTGCTTCACCTGTCTGTCTCCATATGGACAGCTGTTCTGGCATGGTCAGTTTGCTCAGTAGTTCACTTTGTACGATGTTGTACTTGTGAGGCAGAGTGCTCTGGTTCCAGTCCGATGAAGCGCGGTTAAACAAAATTGATAAAAGCAATGTTAAATCCAGGTAAAACAACATGTTTGTGGTGTATTTTTTTTCTTAAGTTTGTGTTTGAAAACTGGTCAGTGGTTCGTTGGTCAAGGTGATCTGTATGATTATCCCTGCCTTCTCTACAAAAAGGACAAGTATCTGAAATGTACAAAAATACATACCCTAAAAATGTATTTCAGATTTGCAAAAAATGTAGACAGCGCCTTCTAGATTTATGATGTAAAATAAATCCAGAGCAAGTTATTTTATGTTTGGCATTGTAGGCTGAGGTATCCTTTCCAATGAACCTGCGCTGTAATTAAGGTTGAAGCTAAACTGTTTGGGGCATTTCAGACTCCTGCTCTGTTTTATATGATTCCTGTAAGGTCACTGCTGAGCTGTTTCTGTGGCATTTTTTGAAAGTACAAGGAACTAAGGAAACTCAGAGGTTTGTGACTCATGCACACTTCTGAAACAGGTTTCATCATGACCGCCACTGCCACTGAAGCCTGACACACCAGTGATACACAAACAATGAGATCGTGAAGGAGCATGTGTTGTGTGTGCTTGAAACGTACATAGAAGCTCAATACGGTTGTCACTCCTTGACAGTTCTATACACCCAATTCAATCAATAATGCCAGTAATGTCCACATTCCACAGCTGAATTAACACACACATTTTAATCAGTGGCAATGATGAAAATGATGAGAAATTATGTTACTCGCTTTTGGGAAATGAAAGCTTTTTTTTTTTTCGAACAGACAATCGAGTCTACAAAGGCTGATGTATTTTGATACAGTCTCTCACCACCAACGCTTCTCCCATTAGCCCTGTGGTCTTGGGGAAATCCCATGCATTACAATCTGTAGAGACCCAAGTTGCCAAATCTTGCTGGGCCTGTCAAAACAAGCCCAAGACAAGCCACATTTCACACAAAAATAAACATTGCTTACTGTATTCTAGAAAAAAAATCCCACAATAATTCACAATTTACAAAGGTGTTTTTGATTAAAGGCACTTATAATAACTAGAAAAGGCAACACGATATGCTGTTTACCGGCTACAGCTTTATGAGTGAACTGTGGCTTATGTAAAATTGCTGGATATAATTCATTGGTTGAATAATACGCCGTTGGTCGAAAATAGCAGATATCAAACGGGTTGAACTGACACCGTGTTGCTATAATTATCACAACATCAGCAATTGCAGGTTTGCGAGTATCTCGTGTTGATGACAATTTAGGGATTTTCTTCAAAATATCAGGTAGTTGCCTCTCTTGAAATAGCTTTATGTATGAGATTATGTATACGTTAACACAGCCTCATAGGAAATACATGCCTCTGCCTACATTTTTGCGAAATGAAAAAAATCATTGCTCCAGGTACATTGCGTTGCACATTTCAGGTGAAAAATACACTAGAAACAGGTTTACATATTGTTGTTCGTTTCTGTTATGAGCTGTATTATTATTATTTTTTGGATCATTTCGATCTTTGTAGTGTTTCGTTTTTGTTTTGTTTTCTTTCCCCTCTATGTCTCTCATGCTTTGTTCTAGATGGGCATGGCCAGTGATAATGATTGGTGATTGGTCTGGCAGCATAACTCAAACTATAAAGGACCTCCAAATCTTCACTCTGACACCACTTTGTGCCACCATCCTTGAATTTGGATTGTTTGCTATAGTTTTATGATACTGTGTTGTTTGTTTGAAAGAGTGTTGCTGATCAGAGAGAAAGTTGCTGTATTTGTTGTTATTTATTACTGTTCTGAGATTTCCCTGTTATTGACAACTGCCTGTTTAAAGACTTTGATTCAGCTTTTTTCAGTGATTTTGGACTATACGTTTTGGAAAACTTGTATGTACTTTGTTTTTGTTTTTGTTTTTTTTTTCACTTTAAAGCAGGGGTCACCAATCTCGGTCTTGGAGGGCCGGTGTCCCTGCAGGGTTTAGCTCCAACTTGCCTCAACACACCTGCCTGGGTGTTTCAAGTATACCTAAGACCTTGATTAGTTTGTTCAGGTGTGTTTGATTAGGGTTGGAGCTAAAATCTGCAGGACACCAGCCCTCCAGGAACAAGTTTGGTGACCCCTGCTTTAAAGGAAGTAGGGGACTTGATGCCATTTTATTTCATATTTGTTTGTGATATTTATTTGTTAGGAAGTTAGGTATTTAAATTGTATATTGTTTTATTGTGTTTGCTTAAAGGAATTTAGTTATTTAGGAAAAGGTGTGTTTTGTTTATTATTTTGGCCTTGTCACTCCCTAAAGCAGGGGTGCCCAAACTCGGTCCTGGAGAGCCGGTGTCCTGAGAAGTTTAGTACTAACCCCAATCAGACACACCTGGGCTAGCTAATCAAGCTCTTACTAGGCTTTCTAGAAACATCCTTGCAGGTGTGTTGAGGCAAGCTGGAGCTAAAATCTGCAGGACACCAGCCCTCCAGGACCGAGTTTGGACACCCCTGCCCTAAATTGATTCTCAAACATACTAATAAATATTTTCACTTTTGCCATATTTTTCTGGTTCAACATATTTATACTGATTCATTTCATCCATATTTACCCGTAGAGGTTTCAGATACAAGCCCATCTTGTCAACATGAGAAGGCAGGGCTTGTCGTACAGATCACTTAGTAAACCACTGACTTAAACCCTTCCCTAAGCCCAACCAACAGTGTTTTCAAAAGCAAACTTAAGAGATAATTGCACTGTGACCACATAGTTTTACCTTGATTTTACAATGATTGTGAAGCCGCTTTTGTGAAGCCGTACTTCACCAGACTCAAACCCGAGTGCTCACAATTACAACAGTGTACATGTGAACCACCAAGAAAACTGACCACACCAGAAAAGATGTGGAGAGATAGATACTGTAGGTGAGGCAAACGTATTTGATTACAAATTATAGGCAATGTTAAATTAAGTTGTTAAATTTTGTGGCATATACTTGGTGTTATGCAAAAGAACTGTATAAAAATATTTCTTTATGTACGGGTTAGAGTACATCCAGGTGATTGTTATCGCAGAATAAAGCCTTACAGGGCTATCAGGAGCCTGATGCAAAGTGGAAGGGTGTTGTATAGTCCAGAAGGGCTTTATTTTGCAAAAACAACCATCTAGTTGTACTTTATCCCGATTATTACATGGCGACTTGCCACTAAAGTAAAATAAGACAAAACACTGTTCTGAGCTGTAAAAAATTATTAATTTTTTAATTAAAGCTGGCATTAAAAATGGCATTTTACACTATGAATACATTAACCTATATCATACAGTCACAAGATGGTGTCAAACAGTGACACAAGCATATACTGTTTATTCATGTGATTGTATTCACTGATGGTGAAAATGATTCAAAGTACCAGCCTTAAAGGTATAATGAAACTCAACAATGAAAGTTTTCTAAATTATTCACTAACTAAAGATGTGCTCGATGCAAAAATGACCTTTATTTGTCAGCTTACTTTAAAGACTCCTAAATATGTATTTTGGACAATCAAAAATTGTCAACATTGAGCCTCATTCATTTCCAGCATAAGATGGAGGAAAATTATATTTAAATTATAATTTTTTGAGGGGGAATAACCTATTCTTTAATCCCGCTCCTTGAGGGCCAGTAGCTGAAAAATTGCAAAACTCGATCCCTATGTACTATAAAGTGCACTATATTGGCTGTCAGTCATTTTGTAATGGTATGTGTGTGACCTAATTCAATGCATTCATTTACTGCCTACTTTACCTTCACTACTACATATCCATCAAATCTACTCTGATTGAAACATCATTTTCCAAAGTCCATACTTTCATTCATAATTTACACCAGGATTCCCTCAGGGTTCAGCTCAAGGATGTGAAAACAATGTTGACATACTGTCATACACTTGTTTTTGTTGATATTTTTGATTTTGTATTGTTTTTAATTATTTATATTTGATATATTTATATCACCTTACTATTTTTTATTTATATTTTAATGTTACATAATTAACAAATAAATGTGACAATAATGTTAAACACAGGCTTATTCAAAATAAAATAATACTCATGATAAGCATGTGTTTTTGTTCTCTATGTTATCAAACAGTACAATATATATGACAAATGAACAATGACATTTTACAGATGGGTAGGCATCGTTTATGATGAATTTGTGGGCTCACACAGTATGCTATTTATGTCTGTCTGTATTTGCTCACCAATTTACGTTCCTCTTTCTTAATAACACCAACACTTTCTATTCTATTTTAATTCTCTTTCATTCTATCTATGCATCTATGTATCTATCTATCTGTCTGTCTGTCTGTCTATATATTATTGCATTAAATGATAATTTAAATAATTTATAATTTAAATGATAAATTAAATAATTTATTTTGACATAATATATGCGTGTGTACAGTGTATATTTATTATGTACAGTATATATAAATACTTTCCCAGTGATGGGTTGTGGCTGGAAGGGCATCCGCTGCGTAAAACACATGCTGGATAAGTTAGCGGTTCACGTCGCTGTGGCGACCCCAGATTAATAAAGGGACTAAGCCGAAAAGAAAATGAATGAATGAATGAATGAATGAATATATAAATACACACATGCATGCATATATTTGAGAATGTTTATTTATATTTAAATATAAAATACATATATATGAGAGAAAATATACATACATTTAAATATTGATGTAAAAAAAATGTTTTTTTATAGTTTTGTTTCTATATATATGTGTGTGTATCACTTATACATAATAAATATATATAATACACATACATATATTTATGTCAAACAAACTTTAATTATGGCTGTTCGCAATTAGCCCAGCACATGTTTTATTTCAGCATTTTAAATGTCACTTTAAGCTGAATACCAGTATCTTGAAAAAAGTCTAGTAAAATATTATGTACTGACATCATGGCAAAGATAAAAGAAATCATTTTAGTTATTAAAACTGTTTAATAATGTGTTAATGTGTTGAAAAGGTCTTCTTTCCGTTAAATAGAAATTAAGGGAAAAATATACAGGGAGGCTTTCAGGAGGGCTTATACTTCTGACTACAACTGTACATAATTCTAAGACAACCCAAGGCTTCACTAGGCTAATTAGGTTAAGTTAAGTTAATAAGGCAAGTCAGCAACTGTGAACTCTCATATCACGCAACTCTCATTTCGAGGTTGTTCTTTTAATACTTTGATTACTACTATTGTCCTAATTTATAGATGGCTTTGGATAAAAGCATCTGCCAAATGATTAAATGTAATTTTATTTTAAATGTAAATGTTATAGTGCACTTAACTGGCATTCATTATGGATTAGTGAATAAGTGAGGGAGCGGTGTTTTACAGAGTTTAGCCCTAATTAAGCACACCTGATCCAGCTAATCAAGTTCTTTAAACTTCAGTGTTGAGCTGACTGGAGTTAAACTTGTGCGTTCTCTCGCAAAGTTTTTAAGTTCAGCAAACACTTGCCTGTTCACTTTACAATTTTGCAGTGGTTATGAGCAGATTATAGAGTTTTCTAATACATTAAGATAGTGATATTAAAAAGAAAAAATTCTGTAAACATTTTATTAAACATAGATCAATATAATGTATAGGCAAGCATGAACCCATATGAATGCAACGGAATAATAATAACTTTTTTGATTCCCATATTATATTATATTATATTATATTATATTATATTATATTAT
>CAIGQW010007556.1:1137803-1184045 GCA_903798125.1 Danio choprae
ACACACACACACACACACACACACACAAAGATTTCACTTCCTGGTAAAATGGCAAAAATTATCAACACTAAAAATGGAAGTTGCTGCAAACTGCGAAACCATTATAGCACTTATACCCTACACAATAAATACAGTCATTTGCTCCTCAGAGTAGCAGATGACACACAATAACAAACTCTGCCATCTTACATTTAGACGCATGGTAATATAATCTCTAATGCAAGGACATTTATCTTTAAAACTCATTTTGGTGGCAGACTTTTGTTCAGACAATTCAGAATCATAAAACGGAGATCTGCTGGTTAGTCCCTTCATAATCAAAAGTTTGTTGTTGTACATTAATTTATTTAATGTTTCCATCCTATTTTATTCATGTCTATAAATTATTATTTTTTTAAACGTTAAACATTTATGCTGATTTTACTTCCATCATATTCATGCATAATCCCAAAAATATGATATGAAATAATTACATAGAAGCATGGTTAATGTTATCATTCTAAAAAAAGGTATTGAATTGTAGGACACTGCAAGTCATCCTCCCTCCTTAAACCACAGTATTCATTATCATTCCTGAGAGGCCTATTCATGGATGTAGTCACACACACACAAACTAATATATATATTAGTATATATCACAGTCGTGGCCAAAAGTTTTGAGAATGACACAAATATTAGTTTTGGCAAAGTTTGCTGCTAAACTGCTTTTAGATCTTTGTTTCAGTTGTTTCAGTGATGTACTGAAATACAATTACAACCACTTCATACGTTTCAAAGGCTTTTATCGAAAATTACATGACATTTACAATACTGCAAAGAGTCAGTATTTGCAGTTTTGGCCTGGGGATGATCTGGGGAGTTTCCAGGCCATGGACCCAAAATTTCAACGTTTTGGTGCCCGAGCCAATTAGATATCACTTTTGCCTTATGGCACGGTGCTCCATCGTGCTGGAAAATGCATTGTTCTTCACTAAACTGTTGTTGGAAGAAGTTGCTGTTGGAGGGTGTTTTTGTACCATTCTTTATTCATGGCTGTGTTTTTGGGCAAAATTGTGAGTGAGCCCACTCCCTTGGATGAGAAGCAATGTTGGCATGACACAGGACTGATGGTAGCACTCACCTTTTCTTCTCCGGACAAGCCTTTTTCCAGATGCCCCAAACAATCAGAAAGGCGCTTCATCGGAGAATATGACTTTGCCCCAGTCCTCAGCATTCCATTCGCCATACTTTTTGCAGAAGATCAATCTGTCCCTGATGGGTTTTTTTGGAGAAAAGTGGCTTCTTTGCTGCCCTTTGACACCAGGCCATCTTCCAAAAGTTTTCACCTCACTGTGCGTGCAGATGCGCTCACACCTGTCTGCTGCCATTCCTGAGCAAGCTCTGCACTGGTGGCACTCCGATCCCGCAGCTGAATCCTCTTTAGGAGACGATCCTGGCACTTGCTGGACTTTCTTGGACGCCCTGAAACCTTCTTAACAAGAATTGAACCTCTTTCCTTGAAGTTCTTGATGATCCTATAAATTGTTGATTTAGGTGCAATCTTAGTAGGCACAATATCCTTGCCTATGAAGCCATTTTTATGCAACACAATGATGGCTGCACGCGTTTCTTTGCAGGTCAGCATGGTTAACAATGGAAAAACAATGATTTCAAGCATCACCCTCCTTTTAACATGTCAAGTCTGCCATTCTAACCCAATCAGCCTGACATAATGATCTCCAGCCTTGTGCTCGTCAACATTCTCACCTGAGTTAACAAGACGATTACTGAAATGATCTCAGCAGGTCCTTTAATGACAGCAATGAAATGCACTGGAAAGTTTTTTTCAGGATTAAGTTAATTTTCATGGCAAAGAAGGACTATGCAATTCATCTGATCACTCTTCATAACATTCTGGAGTATATGCAAATTGCTATTATAAAAACTTAAGCAGCAACTTTTCCAATTTCCAATATTTATGTAATTCTCAAAACTTTTGGCCACGACTGTATATATTGCACAGCATAAATGATTAATTTTGTATCTATTTCTTCGTGAATACAGACAATATATTTTTCTTCATTTAAACAAAATAGTTTTATTAAACAGTTAAATACTTTAAAATAAGAATAAGATTCTGGTCACTGAACATCTTTAGGAATAGAAAGACAGTACATTTGAATTCAAATGAAGTTTTGCAAAAAAATTCTACTATTTACTCCAACTAATTTTTATATTTTATATGTTTCTCTTGATTTTTACTTGTCATTCAATTTTTAATTCAAACATATTATTTTGGGTGTTCTAATTTTTGCATTTTTGCTCATTTTTGTTAGATTAGTTCAAGATGTGGCTTTGGTACTGTCTAATCTATATACAAAATACATTATCGTATAGCTTCCTATAGAAAATATTCATTTAAAAGCGAGATCTGTGAGAGGTGTACTCATTTCTGCATGGGCAAGTGTATGATCAGTTTACTTCAAGACACAAAATGGAGTTAGACTGAGAAAAACCATGAAGTTGAACCAATTCTGACAATTCAGATTTTTCACAACACTGAGCAGTATGAGGTTATGCCTTCAGGGTAAAACATGGTATTTAAACACACAGACAGCATGCCAGCCTGTGATCTTCAGTCGTCTAACATAATAATTATTCTCCGAAAAAAAGTAGAATTACATGCTCTTTCTGAGAATTCTTGAGCTACAACAAAAACACTTCATGTTTCCACTTCATTTAAAATGGTGTGACATCCAACAAGAATCAAAATATAATTTATATAACAGTCCCTCTGATCACAGCATAAATCCAAGAAAAACTTAAGCCTTCGTGCCATCAGGGTAAGTTTTATCGGACACAAACTTAATAGCGTACAAGTTGCACATTTATTTAATATGAGGTCAATTGAATGTTATTTTTCCCAATTTATTTTAAGCTTTCTTTAGTGACATGGTGGCTCAGCGGTTAGCACTGTTGTCTCACAGAAAGAAGGTCGCTGGTTCGAGTCCCGCCTGAGCCAGTTGGCATTTCTGTGTGGAGTTTGTATGTTTTTCCCGTGTTCGTGTACAGTGCCGGCCCGTCCAACAGGCAATATAGGCGGTCGCCTAGGGCCCCGCATTTCTTGGAGGGCCCCACAAACGCTGCTCTTGTATATTAAGTGTAAACGTAAGTGCAAGGACGAGCGCATGTGTATAAATCATGAACAATGCGCATGCACAATGCACAAACCCCATTAAACGAGATACAATTCACAACGACAAAAAAAAAAAGAAAAAAAAAAAGAACCTCCACATTTCATTAAAAGAATAGCTCTGTATAATTCATAGATGACATATCTGAAAACGATAATAAATACACAACAACAATATGAATAAAACCAGAAAATATTAGAAACATTCCCAACAGCACTACACTCTATTTTGCATACCACCGCCCGCAATCAGCTATTGGGTGAACTAGAATGACGTAACATATTACTACACAGATTCCACATATCTCTCCAAATTGCTCGCGTTCGATATAAACCCAAAAAAGTGTCTTAAAGTCTTAAGTAATATAACGTCACAAGTGTCCAATCTGTGCCCTAACCCTTATTTTTTTATTTATTTGTATTTGATTCAGTTTGTTTTATGTACAATTTGTTTTTACAACACTTTCATTTGCAATACTTTGCAATACTTGCAAACTTATTTGTTTAAATCTAAGCAAATATTTTTACATATGTATTATAGGTTAAATATGTTACAGTTAGTAAAAATGTATACATTTAATATTAAAATTTATGTTTTTTTTTTTATTATTTTTATCTCGCCTTGGGGCCCTTAACCTTACAGTCCGGCACAGTTCACGTGGGTTTTCTCTGGGTGCTCCGGTTTCCCCCACAGTCCAAAGACATGTGGTACAGGTGAATTGGATTAACTAAATTGGCCATAGTGTATGAGAGTGTGTATGTGAGAGTGTATGGGCGTTCTGGAAGGGCATCTGCTGCGTAAAACATATGCTGAAATAGTTGGCGGTTCATTTCGCTGTGGTGACCTCTGATAAATCAAGAGACTAAGCCGAAGGAAAATTAATAAATGAATTGTCTTTATAAGCTAAATGGCCATACGTTGTGACATGAGTTTTTAATTATAAATATTTAATATGATGTCTCAATATGAGCTGAAGAAAACAGCATGAGTAAAACTTGAGAATTACAAAAATGTTAAGATAAAACAGCACGTCACAAATCTTTAATGCTAAAATTCACATTAAATCAAAATGTGATTTTTTTTATTATTATTATTATTAATTCACTGAAAAAAAAAAACTGTTTTGGCAATCTTTAATCAAATCTTTCTCTGATGATGTCAGTTTGGCTACAAAAATGTTTAGCCATGCCACTCCAAATGTTAGATTGCTACAAGTGAAAGATGAGAAGAGCGCAAAAATAAAGCACTATATTACTCAATATTCAGTTTCAGTTGGAAATATGTCATCATACTAAAATAAAAGTCTGCAGCAACGTTAAAAAATACAAAAGCATTTAATATAAAGCAGTAATAATAACTGTGCAGTAAGTAACAGAGATTACCCTGAAGAGATGAGTGGGCTTGTGTTTGTCTGAACGAGTGGCCAACACTATTCACTTTACCTCTGTAAATGTCATTAATAGTGAGTAATACTTTAACATATGTTCGGAAGAAGCTGCAGTGATGTTTTCTTTTCTCAGGAAGATGTGCATATTGAATGTGTCAGTATTTTCTACCTTTAAATCCACTTGACATCCCTGAAATAGCTTTGACATGTTAATCTTAGGTTTATCACATCACATGTAACATTCGCCCTCCACATTGTGAAGCAGGCCCTACCAGACACGTGAAAAACGCACATGATCTATTAATGTCTGAACCACTCTTTATGCCTTTTTTCTCTCTTGAAATATTTTTACACACTTGGGGTCATTCTAAAACTGGTTAAAAAGAATACTGGGTTATCTTGCTTCATGTTTCACCCTCCACTGTCTGTAATTAACCCAGCTGTGGCCTAATGGTTAGAGAGTTGGACTTGTGATCCAAAAGTCGAAAGTTCGAGTCCCGGTACCAGCAGGGATTGTTGGTGGGAATATCCACCTCAATACCACGGCTGAGGTGATTCCCTTGAGCAAGGCACCAAACCCCCGGGTGTGTGTTCACGGATCAAAAGCGTCTGCTAAATGTATAAACGTAAATGTAACCCAGGTTTAATAAACATCGTTATTTGCGGTGTTAGTGTAAATGACTAGATGAGCTTTTAACTTAAACACTCCAGTGTTGCGCATCCTCACCAACCACCGGCTGCTGTTGTTGTTGTTGGAGCAGCCCAGGCTCAATGAAAATACATGCGTCAGTCTACATTTTTGCAAAATGTAAAATGATACGTTGATGAATTGATGAATGGTACGTTTTGTTGTATGTTTTAGATACACATACTTGTACATATTTTATGATTCGCAAGTGTTTATGGTTGGGAGGAAACCCACGCAAACACAGTGCTAACACAGTGCTAACACATTTAAACACAGTGAGGTGACAGTGCTAACCTCTGAGCCATCACAATGACAACCGCCCCACAATGACAACCTTATCTGGTTAATCAACGAATAATCAAGAATATCCCCAATTTTACACTGAATGACTTTTATGTTTATATATTTTCAATTTCATTAACCCAAAATGTGCACATGTTATGTTTTTTTTATCAGTTCCTTGATTTCAATTTGGCCTCACAGTGGTGCAGTGGGTAGCACGTTCGCCTCACAGCAAGAAGGTTGCTGATCGCTGGTTCGAGCCTCGGCTGGGTCAGTTGGCGTTTCTGTGTGGAGTTTGCATGTTCTTCCTGTGTTGGCGTGGGTTTCCTCCGGGTGCTCCGGTTTCCCCCACAGGTCCAAAGACATGCGGTATAGGTGAATTGGGTAAGCTAAATTGTGCATGAGTGTGAATGGGTGTTTATGAATGTTTCCCAGAGATGGGTTGCAGCTGGAAGGGCATCAATGCAGGAATAAAATACTTGGTTCACTTCCAGAATCAAAACATCTTGAGATTTTACTTAGCCCCTTGTCATTAAGTGTGTTAATTAATTTATTCATTCAAGTTTTTTGAAGGCTTCAGTGCTCAGTGGTTCCAGACTGCAATTTCAGTTTAGTTTCAAAGGGCTTTACACAATCCCAGTCTTTTTTTTTACCTTTTTTTTTTATAAAAAATAAAAATATATGTCTTTCTAATCAGAAAAGTTTACATCCCAGAGCTAGTGCCAGATGAGCTTGTGTGGTTAAAAGTGTATCTTTTTCTATATTTCTTTTAGAAAATGACCAATGGTTTGGCTAGGTAAGACTCATATTCTTCAGCAGGGATCGTGTAAAGCACTTGGAAGCTGCAGGTGGTTAAATGTTCTAACCACTGAGCACCATAAAAGTCCACTATATGGACATAAATCCTGAATGTTTCCTCAAAAACCTGCAGCTAAGGAAAACAAGAAATTAACATTTTTAGGACAAGGCTGAGTAAATTATCAGGACATTTTCATTCTGGAAGTGAGCGAGTCCTTTAAAGAGAGTTTATGAGAACATGATCCTGCAGTTTCAGGATTTTGTGAAGGAATGTTTGACAGCAAAATCAACCCCCTTTAGTGCTATTCTAAACCCCTTTTCAACATTACAGATGACAGACCAAAAACACTTTATTAAAAAGCAATTAGTCATTTAGTAAAAAATACTGGAAACGTAAAGATTAAAATGATAAAAAAGGGGAAACTTCTGCTGTGACAAGCCATAAATACAAGAGCTGAGGCATACAGTATCCCTAAGTACTAAGACACAGTTTAAACAGCTGTTATATGAATAAAATGAATCATTGTTTGATTATTTTGAATGGCAGTATAGTATCTTAGCTGTCATATGGTCATAACCCAGAAGAATAATTAACTGTGGGTTCCCTCAAGATTTTATCATTTGAGATTTTCGATTGATGAGTAAAATAAGGTCTGTGGTAAACATAAGTCAACAATACTTAAAATAGGTAACTTATATACATCTATAAAATATACACATAACAGCTTTAAAAGTTTATCTTTCCAATATGGGCGACATGGTGGCTCAGTGGTTAGCACTGTCGCCTCACAGCAAGAAGGTCACTGGTTCGAGCCTTGGCTGGGTCAGCTGGCATTTCTGTGTGGAGTTTGCATGTTCTCCCCGTGATCGCGTGGGTTTCCTCCGGGTGCTCTGGTTTCCCCCACAGTCCAAAGACATGCGGTATAGGTGAATTGGGTAGACTAAATTGTCCGTAGTGTATGAGTGTGAATGGGTATGTATGGATGTTTCCCAGAGATGGGTTGCAGCTGGAAGGGCATCCGCTGTGTAAAACATATGCTGGATAAGTTGGCGGTTCATTCCGCTGAGGCGACCCCAGATTAATAAAGGGACTAAGCCGAAAAGAAAATGAATGAATGAATTTATCACTGAGGTTTTTTTCTTCAAAGTCTAAAAAAACTCATCTTATTCTCGTGAACCTAGTCTCGTGTCTTGTCTCATGGGATATGTTTCATCACACACCTACTGTTAAGTTGTTTTGTGGTATTTATTTGTTGTGCATACAACTGCATGAAATAGTCCTTTACTCCTCAATAATATGTCCCTGTAAATATCTCTAGTGTGAAAAGAACCAAAGTGTAGGCTCAATAGACCGAGGCGCATTTTTTCAATGAGAATGAAATGAATATGAAATGCAATATCAAGGGAAATAAGCTACAATTGTGAATTTTGTCATAACAGTCCAGCACCACAGAAGAGTTATCAAGCTCATCTATCATGACAAATGCCCTGAGCAAGACATTAAACTTGGATACTCCACAGAGTATGTCCTCTCATGAGGATACTGTCAGTTGCTTGCAGATGAGAAAACAGCTGCCACATAACCAGTGTCAATTCAGAGAGAAAGCATGGCATGTAACCATAGACCAAGATGCAATACATGCATGATCATATAAGCTCTGTGTCTCTGACACAATGAAAGCTTGCACAATATCTCAGTAACAGTACTGTGGCAGTATTGCATGTGCAGGCCCAAACACACAACTCCAATTCTTACACATTCCTGTACTTTGATTGCTTGCCTATTACATATTTGGCCTAATTTAATCAGTCTACCAGTAAAGGCCCGTACAACATGCATGATAACTATAAAGATAAAGATAGAGTTCTGAAAACAACAGCAGAGTTCAGACAACAGCTAACTATAAAGATGTATAGTTGGGATCACTTGCAGAATGTTTTCTCAGCTAATAAACAATATACGAGAATGCACTCAAATATAAAGAGCTTGTGCAATTTAAAGCTAGAGACGACACTGGGAAGAACTCTGCTTGATGTTAAGACTTCTTTTAAAAGATTATTTAAAGATAATGAGTCCCATTAGGGGCAGCACACTGGCTCAGTGGTTAGCACTGTCGCCTCACAGCAAGAAGGTCGCCGATTCGAGTCCCAGTTAGCATTTCTGTGTGGAGTTTGCATGTTCTCTGTGTTTGCGTGGGTTTCCTCCAAGTGCTCTGGTTTCCCCCACAGTCCAAAGACATGCAGTACAGGTGAATTGGGTAAACAAAATTGGCCGTAGTGTTTGAGTATGTGTGTATATGTGAGAGTGTATGGGTGTTTCGCAGTACTGGGTTGCAGCTGGAAGGGCATTTGCTGAAAACATGCCAGAATAGTTGCCGGTTCATTCCGCTGTGGCGACCCCTGATAAATAAGAGACTATGCCGAAGGAAAATGAATGAGTCCCATTAGTTATACTATGTGAAAGAATGCTAAAAAAAATACATAGAAGGTTTGCAAGGTTTGCAAACCAAACTAGCAAATTTAAGTATACAATTAAAAGTACCTCAGGTATCCTATGCTGATTTCAGCTTCATCTTAGCGTTGCCTCCTTTTGAAAATGAAGGGGAAATTACTTTATGTTTTTATTCCATTACACTGACTGTGATTTTTAATTAGATTAATACATATGATGAGGCATACTACACGAGCTGAATTCACTGGTCAGATGCACTTGTGGCACACTGATGACAACTACTGGTTACAAGGGGCTAATGCTGAATAAAAAGCATAAACTAAAAGTAAACATTTTAATGGTTCATCAGTGTGGACGCAAAATATGTTTATCCATATATTTATAGTTATCGTGCTTGGTGTGAATGCGCCTTAAAGGGATAGTTCACCCAAAAATGAAAATTAACACGCCTGTAAACCTGTAACCATTGACTTCCATAATAGAAAAAAAACCAGATACTATTGAAGTCAATGGCTACCGGTTTCCAGCTTACTTCAAAATAACTTCTTTTGTGTTTATCAAGTAAAGAAAGGTGAGTAAATGAACTATCCCTTCGCGAACTATCCCTTTCAGAATGTTTTCAATTTTACTCTGTTTAATTTAATTTACAATCTGCTTAAAATCTTAAAGAGTCTGCAAATGCGATATGATGAAAATACAGTGTATAATAAACAATATTATATGCTGTTATTATTATATGTTGGGTGGTCCCATCCAATAAATATTATCTTATTATTAAATTGTCTATTGATGTTTAATAACATATTGATATGTTTTTGTAAAAAAATAATAATAATAATAATAATAATAATAATAATAAGCCATTTGCTATAACTGGTTTAAATGATAATATATTAATGTATGTTTTTGTAAACATTGCATATGGTGTAAGTGTTATAGATTCACAATGACTACTCAATAAAACAACAATATTACAATAATATTACAATAAAAAAAACAATAAACACCAACTCATTTAAAAAACAAGAATGTATAATGCTGATTTCTGCAAAAAATATATGTTTTTTTTTTTTTATATTTTAAAACAGTAACAATAATTCTAACAATATTGTTTTAATTATTCATTATCAATCTACAAGGCTCTCCGAAAGCCTCAGCTAGGAAGGTCTTGTTTTTATGTTTCATTACAAGCTGTTACAAGAAATTATATTCTTACATAACCTTATATTTAATGTATATTTAAGCTTATATTAAGCTTAGTTTAATAAGAGTACAGTGCTGCATTTAAATATCCTCAGAGTTCAATTTCTTATAGATATTCAATTGTGGCTGCACAGTGGTGCAGTGAGTAGCACGATCGCCTCACAGCAAGAAGGTCGCTGGTTCCAGCCTCGGCTGGGTCAGTTGGCATTTCTGTGTGGAGTTTGCATGTTCTCCCCGTGTTTGCGTGGGTTTCCTCCCACGCAAAGACATGGGTGGGTTTCCTCCAAAGACATGCGGTACAGATGAATTGGGTAAGCTAAATTGTCCGTAGTGTATGAGTGTGAATGAGTGTGTGTGGATGTTTCCCAGTGATGGGTTGCAGCTGGAAGCGCATCTGCTGCGTGAAACATATGCTGGATAAGTTGGCGGTTCATACCGCTGTGGCGACCCCAGATTAATAAAGGGACTAAGCCAAAAAGAAAATAAATGAATGAATGAATATTAAATTGCTTGCAGATCAAGCCTGCAAGTCATACATGTTAGACACGGATCATGCACAAATGATCTCACCACCTATTGCATTTTCAAAAAAATACAAATAAATAACTGTAATACTGTGGTACGTTTGATGAGAGGAAAGTATTTGTGCGGTTTAGATGAAATCCACATTTTTCTAGATTTTTATGATTTCCATCTCTTTCAGATTTAGGTCTTGATGGTGTGCTGCAGCTCAGTGGTTAATGACGGGATGGTAAATGAAAGGATGCTGGTTCAAATCTCCAAATATTTCATCCACAAACCACTGTCACAAAACCTCAGGGCTGAAGCTGCTATAACACATGACAGACAGTACTGTAGCTTTGGGAGCAAAACCTACATGCCCAAATATCAATGAAACGCACTGCTGATTGGCTGGTTTGATCAAACATCAGCAGACAATGAACACAAAGGCTGAACAGTGATGTTTGTACTGAAGGTCTATGGTAACTCACTCAGCACCCTTACTACAGATCTGCTGGTATCTTTTACAGCATTGCTATTACTATCGTTAGTTTTACTGTTATGATTATTATTAGCCTACTGTTACACTAGGTTTTACGTTGTTATATCATTTATAAAGGGCTAACGCAAATACTCTTCGCATGGATGTCAAACCATCATTCATTTCGCTAGCCACACAACATCGAAAAGCTCTGTATAAAATAAAACAAAGAAAAATAGACAAATATTGCATCCTGTTCTCAGCATTATTGTTGGATTCTTATTTATTTGTCCTCACTCATTTACTGTATGTCCGTGTGCTAAAGTCTGTTAGCTTAAATACTAAACGTGAACGAGCATTGTAGCTACATATAAACACTAAAACGTTTAAAGTGTGTTTTCCGTAAAAAAACAGACAAGCCTATATGAACTGGCTGAGATTGAAACTGAACGTGTGACACATAAACAGGGAATACTGCAGAAGTGAAAGCGCGTGAAATCGAGTTATCGGGAAATCGCGCAAAACACTGAATGAAACAACAAAACAAACAATGAAACTCACCGACAGAATGTATTATATATATGTACACCAACAGTCGATTAAACCTGGACGTTCAGCATCACTGCGATTTACTTCAGCTCAATAAAAGCGCAGGGCGCGCGTGTGAGCGTCTTTCGTTGTTTTTTTTTTACGTCCCCTCAGTCTAGCGTCAGTTGGTACAGTCCCGTTTATGAGTGCGCGCGCGTGTGTGTGTGTGCGCGCGCGCACATGTTTTCCCTGTTCATATCTCAGACGTCATCATGCATGACACTGTTTTAAATCCAGATGTTAAATCTTCATGAGAACATCCGGGACTTTTCTGCGATAGCAACTGTTTAGGGACGTCGCCAATATAATGAAAATATAATATTACTGTCTAATGCATAACACAAACAAGATAGTTAGTATAACATATTATCAACAACGTGGCTGTATTGGTTACTAAACAGAAGATAATGTTTAAAAAAAGCGTTTTTACTAGATATGTAGACTTCTGTTTGCAGCAAAGAGGAGGAATACAGCCTTTAAGAATTAAAGAATAAATGTAGCATAAAGACAACATAAAAAGATAAAATACATAAATGGAAATAAAAGCTATACATAATGTTAATCTATTTATAAAACATAAATATAAAAAATACATGTAAACACTAACAACATACTCAAAGAACTCTAAAAACCCTCATACTCAAAAGGCTCTGGATGCATTTCATTTAAACCTTTAGCTTCTCTCTGCATTTCACTTTTGTTCTAGCTTAACTGCACACACAACTTAGCCCTGCACACATACTGTTGATTCCTATTAATCAGTTGCTTGAAAGCATGCACTTTTGTAAGTCATTGTTGATTAAAAAAAAAAATCATCTGTCAAATAATCAAATGTAAAAGAGTTTTAAACGCTATATATTTGTAATTATCAACAAAAAAAGTTTAGCTTTCTGGTTTTCTACTTGCAGATAGTTATTATTCCTCCAATATTGTGACAAAAGATTTTAAGTTAGAATTAAATTGCGACCTTTTTGGTTTTAATGAAGTTTTATGGTGTAGTTTTATGAAAAAAAGATATTTAGTAAATAATACTGAATAAGCAATATTTTCATTTCATTTCAGTGATAATTCACCCTAAATTTAAATCTCCAATGTTAATGCCATCTTAATGCTGCCATCAATAACTTATCATGTTTTATTTCTTACTTCTGTTGGACACAAAACAAGATATTCTAGAGAGTGTTGGAAAAAGCAGCCATTGACTTCCATGGAATGTTTTGTTTTGTTCCAATCCTATGGATGTGAATCTAACATTGTTCAGAATGTTTTATTTTGTGTTCAACAGAAGAAAGAAATTAATAAAAGTTTAGAAGCACTTGTGAGTGTGTGTAAATGGTGAAGATATTTTTGGGTGAACTTTCCCTTTAATAGTTTCAAGCAGGGGCATAGCACCAAATGATGGGTCCAAGTCATGCGACCAAGGATGTAGCCCCTCACAACACAACACCTCATCAAAAACATTCAAGATTTATTTACAATTTCTATTTATTAATCCCTATTATTATTATTATCATTATTATTATTATTATTATTATTATTATCATTATTATTATTATTATTATTATTATTTATTATGCAGCATATTACCATGCACCCTCTTACCAAGGACCCCAGTTAAGCCTAGATATTAAGACATTCATTCGCAACTACATGTCAACATTTTGATGGTTCTCCAACAGACTACTAATGATTACAATTAACTTTGTAACTACATGCCAGAATATTCTATTAACCCTAACCCATAATTGACAAGTCTATAATACTCTGACAAAAGTTACTTGATTTGATTCATCAGCAGGTATTTATTTCTCTAACTTTTTTTCATTTGTTTGTTTCATCGTCTAGTCTAGTAGGACTAGACTCTTTCTTTTCTGAGTTTTTCTTTGCACAAGACTATATTTGTTTTGTTTTTATGCATTTTAGTATGGGCTGAAAATGGGTTTAAAAATCGGTTACACTTTATTTTGGTAGTCCACTTTCTTATTATAGTAATGTGCCATGCATCATCTTTACATTGTTTTCTTAACGTTGCTAAGCTATGCGAACAGGCGCCACCATTCAAGAGTTGTTTGCATTGCTTAGCAACAAATAAAATATCTTAAATTATTACATTTAATTAATTGTTAAATTAAAATATCTTAAAATAAACCTTAATAAGGGTACAGCCTACCCTCATAGAAATATTTACAGTTTTAAAAGACATGGCATGTTGTGGTGCAGGCAGAGGTTAAGATAAGTAGAATAAGCTGACATTGCTGTATTGTTATTTATAAGTCAGTAGAAGGTCTGTTGGAAGACCATCAAAATAAGTGGTTATAAGCTGTTAGATACTAAGCAGACACTATATTAGGCTTAAAGTTGACATGTACTGTGGTTGCAAAGTTATTACAAATAGATTGTCAAGACAATTGTGTAAGAGTACAAGACTGTATGCCAACAAAGTGTTGGCATGCATAATACTGCATCTGTATTTATATTCAGAGATCTACTGTACTTGAATTGAAATCATTTTAAAGTCTAAACACAAAACATTTTAAAACTGCAAAGGGAAAGCTTTTCCAGTTGATTGATATGTCAAAATTGATGTGACAAAAAGTCATGACGAAAAATCTTAACTAATTTTAAGCAGTTAATCAGGTTTCATCTAAATGTGTTTAGTTCTGCAAACGTATTATTTTTAGTCCGTTTGACTGATGACTAAAAAAGTTCACTTGATTCAACCAAAATATTGTAGGCAGCAAGATTTATTACTGAAAACCTTGAATGTTAAAGCACACCGCACAAATATTTTTTAATAACAAAATATACGCTGGTTTTAGTGTATCCCACTGGTGTAGTTCAAACTGTAAAAACTTTGTTTAGATATTTTGCTTAAAGTTTTTGTTCTTTCTTTCTACAATATTAATGATGCTTTCTTTTATACATTCTCCATATACAGTATATTCACTTTGCCTATTTTAAAATATGAATACCAATGTCCAAAAACATTTCGGGGTCACAGTACAATTCTTCAACATCTAAGAGGAAGATGAAAATTTGTTCCAGTCAATTTAATGTGAGGTATGGCATTGAGATATCAGCTGTAATCTGCCCATCTGGGTGGAGAGAGACAAACATTATCCAACATGCTCAAATCCCAAAGAGCCGCTCTTCAAATGAGTCTGAAACATCAATGACAAGACTAGACAAATCTGAGATGATGCTGCCAGCCAGAAGACATGCAAATCAATCACTCCGAATTAAAATATAGTTAAGTGTCTAAATAAACTTTGCAAAACAACATCCGATACACAAAAAAATCAAAGTAAATGCTGAACTGATATCATAAAAGCACAAATACCTTCACAGGAACTGCAGGTCTAAGCCTGGTCGAAGGCATCATGGCTGTCTGTGTTGCAAAACACTGTGTCTTTGCTGAAGCCTCACCGCCTTTCACATCAGGAAATGATGTCACATCAGCTTTCTCCATGGCAGGTGTCTCCCTGGAGGAGCTCTGATGCAGCCCAGGTGTGTATGTGTCTCCATACAGCTTTGAGGTGCGCTCAATCACAGCAGACAGAAAAGACGTCCTTTCAGGTTTCCTGCTCTCGTTTGCTCTGTTCTGAGCACCAGCTTCCTCTTTCTGTTTGGCGCTGTGCACCCAGCTGGTGTGCGGCTGCCGTGGCTTGCTGGGGGCTATGACTGGAATTGCAGGAACTGGTGGAAGAACAAGAGGTTTCGGACTCAGTTTAGGTTTTATCCCTGGAAACCTGACGGTAGTGTCCGATCCTGCTCCAGGATGGAGGAAGCTCACTCTGGCAGCAGAAGTGAGTTTGGGACGCACCGGTGGGGAAGAGCCTACCTCAGTAGCAGCAGGACTCATCTGGTCCATGATTACAAAATTCCCTTGATGTAAAATCCAATTAGGCAATTCTGCGTCCCATCTAGTGTTGACTATGACAGCTGTCCTAATTTTGATTCTCAGTGCAGAGCTCCAGTCAGTACTTCTTCTTTGAGTAGCACGGTTATCCAATACTACAGTGTTGTGTCAATACAATTATTCTTAATATTGTAATATTGCAGAGCACCTCCTTGAACAAATTGGTCTAGGTGAGCCCAGGCAGAAGCTCTCTGGTTCTCCAGATGGTAAAACAGAGGGTCCTGTCTTTCTGTAGGCTGGTAGGAGACTGGCACTGATGGACCCTGGAGAGTGACTGCACTGGATGTAGAGGAAGGAAGTCTTACCATGATGATGATCTCCTATTTCCTGTATGAGAGGCTAATCTTTGAGATTTGGGGGCTTTGAAAAGCTCAAATTTCACAAAGCAGAATTCCCAAGATCATAAGGGTCAGGGTGGTAGTGGTCCACTCAAAGTAATGGTTAGTTCACCCAATTGTATTTACTGTACTCAACCTGCATTTTATCACTTCAGTCAAACGCATATCTATAGTTTTAAAAAGTAGACAGCTGCACAAAATCCACAATAAAGCCTAGTAAAAACCCGAACTACATATTAAAAATGCATATACACTAAAAAAGGCTGGGTTGTTGTACCCCAACATTTGGTCAAATATGGACAAACCCATTCATTCATTCATTTTTATTTCGGCTTAGTCCCTTTATTAATCTGGGGTCGCCACAGCGGAATGAACCGCCAACTTATCCAGCATGTTTTTTACGCAGCGGATGCCCTTCCAGCCACAACCCATCACTGGGAAACATCCACACACACCCATTCACACACATACACTACGGACAATTTAGCCTACCCAATTCACCTATATCGCATGTCTTTGGACTTGTGGGGGAAACCGGAGCACCCGGAGGAAACCCACGCCAACATGCAAACCCACGAGAACATGCAAACTCCACACAGAAATGCCGACCTTCTTACTGTGAGGCAAACGTGCTATCCACTGCGCCACCGTGAGGCCCTGGACAAACCCAATGCTGGGTTAATTTTTCAACTAAATTGAAATGATACTTTTTAATCCAACAGATGGGTTTGTCCATATTTGACCAGACAATGGATTAAAAACAGAACACAAAAACACTTCTAGTATGACTTATTAAGCAATACATTTTGACACATATTTTGAAGTACAGCATAAGAAATTAAAACACCATATTTCTAATCAATTTTCCTTAATTCGAAAAAACATATTTACACATGGTTCAAGTGGTTTTGGACTTCATGAAGGGTTCCAAAAAGGGTTCATGCGAATAATTGGAGATGGAAACGCATTTGCTGAATAAACTCTTAGAATCACCCTGGTTCCCTTGACAATTCCCTTCAAGTTCCCTTCCATTAGCCTTTATATTATTGCAAAAAAAATAATCGAAGCATGACCAACAAAAGATTCTTTTAATCCTAAACACAGTAGCCAGAATAAGCAAACAGACTACAAACAAACTACACCATGTTTGCATGACTTTAGCACAACTACTTTTCATCCTATGACTCCTTCATCTTTCATTTATTCATTCATTTTCTTTTCGGCTTAGTCCCTTTATTAATCTGGGGTCGCCACAGCAGAATGAACCGCCAACTTATCCAGCATATGTTTTACACAGCGGATGCCCTTCCATCTGCAACCCATCACTGGGAAACATCCATACACACTTGTTCACACACATACACTACAGACAATTTAGCTTATCCAATTCACCTGTACAGCATGTCTTTGGAATTGTGGGGGAAACCGGAGCACCCGGAGGAAACCCACGCAAACACGGGGAGAACATGCAAACTCCACACAGAAATGCCAACTGACTCAGTCGGGGCTCGAACCAGCGACCTTCTTGCTGTGAGGCGATTGTGCTGCCCACTGTGCCACCGTGCTGCCCCTCCTTCATCTTTATTCATATAATAATTTCTCTGAATGTTTGAGATTGAATAGTTTGCAATAGATTGCAATTATTTCAAAACACATTTAGGCTACAAAAGTGAACTTTTGAGTAAATGAGTTTCCATGTTCAGTCTTATCATGTCTTTGGGCATAGTTCACCCAAAAATGACTTAAGCTACTCACACTCAAGGCTACTCATTTAGGCTACTAACACTCAAGTGGTTTTAAGCTTTTATCAATTTGTTCTTTCTGTTGAACACAAAACAAGATATTCTGAACAATTTGGTAAACCAGAATAAACATTCATGGCAAGAACAAAAATATCATGGACATCAATGACGTTTTTTTCCGTCATTCTTCACCATATCTTTCTTTTGTGTTAAACAGGAGAAACTGAAATAGTTTTTGAACAAGTGGAGGATGAGTAAATGATGACAGAAGTAAAAAAACATTTTGTTTCAGATTTTGTATTGTTTTTTAAAATCTCAGATAACCTCTGCAGGCCCATTCATCCATATGTTAGGAATTTGCTATTTCAAAACAAATGAAAGCTGTGGAAAATCACAATGGAGTAATATTGGAAAATAATGGAATCAAAAGTGGTAAAAAGCATGTTTCTTCAAAACAAATTCCTTCAGCACTCCTTTAAAATTAGCCAGAATTTACTGGAAAACAGCCTTTCAAAAAAGTGCCTTTCATTGAGAGGCAGCCAAACCTGCTCCTGGAGATCAGCTCCAACCCTAATTCAAACACACCTGTCAAATCAAGGTGTTCAGAATGACTTGGGGGGAAAAAAAATAGGTAGGCATGTTGAACCAGAACTGCAGGAATTAAGGCAATCTTGGCCTCAGACGCCCACAAATGCCTGATGCATAAGCCACTCAAACTGGGAAAAACATAAAGTAAAAAGGCTGTTGTGTTTACATTTGTAACAATGGGTGCTCATTGGGATTGACTAAAACTTTTTCAAAAGTATGTACAATTCACTACATTGACTTTTTTAAAGATGTCCAAGGGTCTTGCTCAACACCCCAGCTAGTAGAGAATATTCTTAGAACATTTCTAATAAGTTGTGTAAATGTTAGCATGTAACATTATTAAAATAGTTTTTCTGCAACATTCTTGTAACATTAATAGAAAAACGTTCTTTGAACAACGTTCTTGGAATATCTTTAGGATGTTACTTGTACTTGTACTCTCACAATGTTAATAGAAAAGCATTTTTAGAACAATATAATGTGAATATTCATTCATTCATTTTCTTTTCGGCTTAGTCCCTTTATTAATCTGGGGTCGCCACAGCTAAATGAACCGCCAACTTATCCAGCATATGTTTTACACAGCGGATGCCCTTCCAGCTGCAACCCATCTATTGGAAACATCCATACACATTCATCCACACACATACACTACGGACAATTTAGCTTACCCAATTCACCTGTACCGCATGTCTTTGGACTTGTGGGGGAAACCGGAGCACCTGGAGGAAACCCACGCCAACATGGGGAGAACATGCAAACTCCACACAGAAATGCCAACTGACCCAGCCGAGGCTCGAACCAGCGACCTTCTTGCTGTGAGGCGATTGGGCTACCCACTGCACCACCGCGTCACCCCATAATGTGAATAGAATGTTTTAATAACATTTTAAAGACATTTTAAATTTTCACAATTTTCTCAGAACATTAATATAACATGAGATGTTATGAAACTGTTTTGAATAACATTACATCCAACTAACATCCAACATTACATCTAAAAAAACAAAAAAAAACTGGATATTTTGAATGTCCTCAGAACCTTCCACAATATAATTTTATAACTTACTGAGAAATATTCTTAGTCAATCCTAGAACACCAATATAATGTAGATGGAATGGTCTAATAACGTTTCGAATAACTTTCAGAGACCATTAATATAACATGACACTGAAACATTATGAAAACATTTTAAATAATGTTATTATAACAAAAAATATGTTAATACATTGTCTAAAAAACTGAATGTTTTGAATGCTCTAAGAACATAAAAAATAACATATACAGTAACTTAATGGGAATGTTAAGGAAATGTTTTTAGAACCTGCAATTGTAGTTGGGACTATAAATGTACAGTCATGAGAAAAAAGTTAGGACACCCTATTAAAATCCCAATACTGTCAGGAAAAAAAAATTCCTTGGTAAATAAATGCCCACAAATCTCAATAAACTGGAGCAATGAAGAAATGACCCAAAAGAACTGACCCAAAAAAACACCAGAACTATCTGAGACACTGACAAGGTCATACAGAATATGATTACCTCAATAATTGCTGCTAATAGTGGAATTCATAAGCATCTGAATCACAGAGTGTCCTTTGTTTGTCACACGTGGCTTTTCCATCTTGGTTTTATTTCCGTTAAACAAATAACGGCATGGTGCAATGTGAACTCAAGTGAACTCATCTGAGGTTTTATTTTCCAAGTTTTAAGAACTGCCAAGGAAGAAATACATTTGTATTATGCCCTGATATGAAAAACCATAGAATTCAATAGGGTGTCCTAACTTTTTCACATGACTGTACATGAAAAAGTGTAAGTGAAAACACACATGTCTGTCTGTTATTGTAGGGACATACTATAGACTTCACATTTTTAAGCCTTTAAATATTACAATGAACAAATCTATGATTGTTTGATTTAAATTTCAGTCAGTCAGTTGTCAATTTGAAGTTTTAACTAAACAAGACTACCAGAAAGATGACAGAAGCCCTGCTTTTGCTTAAAAAAACTCATTTGACTCAACATCTTCATAGCACTCTCAGATATTGTATGTCTTGTAGGCAGTAGTTAAAGGTACATTCCTCACTAGGGTCACTGTGGAGTCACAAAGCCTGTAACCAGAGAAACCCCTATATTTGGAACAAGCAAACACACGAATATGAAGTAGGTATAGCTTTGTGGTAATGCTGTCATAAAATGCTTTTATGCATTGTTTTGCTGTGTTTACAGGAAGCAGAAGAAGAGTGCTGCTGCCTGTGAAGTACCATAATAAAGCTATATTCTGTAGGAACAGAGGGTTAAACCAGCAGGAAAGTCTGAGAAACAATTATTAGAGTTCAATGAAGTACATTTGCAGCTTAATTGAGCATCCTTAAGCTAGACATTGTAAAACGAGTACATTTTTATCATCTAGATATCACGTGATAACTGTCTCCTCATCTCTCTGCCCATTTAGAAAGATTGTCTTTATATTATGTATCTGTCTGATTGGGTAAAACAATTATGAGGTTAATATACTTAATTAATTGTTAGTATCTCTGCGACTTGCTTATAGACATATTCTGTTAATTTTATTATGGCTGAATATATATGAATATATTAGAATAAATTAAATCCTACAGCATGACAGATCGTGGACACTAGTGCAGGGTGTTTCCACGCATTTAGTCATCTTCATCAACATACAGTACAGTTTATCAAGAAGATATTTCTTATTAGTATGAACCTTGCTTCTTGTTTTGCTAGCTTGTTAAATTGTGATCTTTTTATTACTAGTTTTGTTTAATGTAGCATTTCTACACATCATTTGGAAACAAAGCTGCTATGATGCCAAACTCCTTCATAGAAGAATAAAGCCATTTGTAAAAACAAACCAAAAAAGAACTCAGACATGTTTGAAACAAGTCAAAGGTGAGTAAATGACGACAGAATTTCAATAGTGTGGCTGCAGACTCAGACATGTACGCGCAGACATGCACTCTTAGACACATGCACTCAATAGAGCGAGTGATGTCACTGAGAGGTAGGGTTAGGTGTACTTACTTTCAGAAGTTTCATTTTTGGGTGAAATATCACTTTAATGTGTTTAGCTAATAACACATGTACAGGTACACTGCAAAAAACAATGACAAAAAGTCATAACAAATGTTGTTATGTTACTTTAACTCATTTTAATCAGTTAATCAGGTTTCAACTAAATATTTTTAGTTATACAAATGTAACAATATTTTTTGTTTGACTGATGTTGAGTTGAGATGAATGGAAAAGTTCATTTGATTCAACTAAAGAATTATAGGCAACCAGATTTTTTTAGTGTATTGTCATTTTTTTATACTTTTTTAATTACATTGTAATAAAAAAAAAGGTTTATGTATTACTAATATTAATACTTTAATAATATGTTATGTTTAATAATATGTTAAAAAGCATTGTTACAAGCTGAAGTACCTTAATTTGGTACCACTTAGAACCATTTTCCCTAGGAGTGTAAAATGGCTACATTTTCTCATAAGATCAGGTTGTTGACTTGTCTGTCAAACATTTCCTTACCAATAAATGCTGTGATGGAAGGAGGGAAATGAGTGTGGGATGACAAATAATTGCAGAAATCCTGCATACAACACCAGAGAAAAGTCTTTTGTTTGAAACATGAAATGAAGCTGATGTTTTATAAGACATATGAGTGAATTTAATTTTTTTTGTTTGTTTTTTTGGTCTATGCAAAATGTTCTAGGAAGTGTATATCAATAGTGCACGTCAAGTGAAATTTCACATTTCACATCTATCATACAGAGCATGTGTGTAAATGTCAGATCAAATTCTCAAACAAGAGAACATTACAGTAACTGCAGCACCAAAACACATTCAAGGTAGTCAACTTTACAGACAGTCATGCGAAACATCTGAAGGACAAATACAAACACAATAGAAATGCAAAGCCCTGGACATTTGAAAATCCAACTCAATATTTAGTGATGCATACGACTGAAAGGGCAAAACATTTGATAAAAGTAACCTTACCTGCATTCTCCTGCTGAGTACAAAACTTTTTCTACAGAGTCAGCTGAGACTCCTCTGTCCGCTAAGACTTCTGATTCAACCTAAAACAGGAAATATTGTAAGACTATTACATCTGACTATTTGCTGTTTTCCTCACAGTGATGAGAAAGCATCCTGTCTTTCCATGTTAAATCGCTTAACATTTCAAAAGCATGCGTTTCAGGCACTGTGCTCATGTATGAGAGATTCAAGATAAATGCCTAGCTTAAGCCTATTTGCATATGTTATTATCTGCAATGGAAGTCAGCACTCTGATACTGAACATCTGCTTTTAGTATAGCACCTGAAGATGTGTTGTACTCTTCTTCACTATTCAGTCCTCAGGTTAGTTAGGAGGGAAACAGCACAGATATTCAAAATAACCTCAATTATGAACTGGATTACAACAGATCCTTTCATTTCAGAAAACGAGGACATTCTATTTTAGAAATTAACCTGTTACTGATATGAGGACAAAGATTATTTGAGGAACATTGTCTTTTAATAAAGAAATGGGTCAAACTGTGACTGAGCTGTGAAAAGAGTCTCATTGCGTGAACTAGTTCTATAGTGATAAGAGATTTGCATAATGCACCTGTCATCTCATATACACTTAATTCCAGATAGGATACAGCTGACTTGCAAATGCTCAGAGAGTTTTTCTGATAATACAAAGAGCCGCTGAGTCTGAAAGTTCACAGAATGTCACTCCAGTGCCAGTTGTATACTTTTTCCAGACAAAGTCACCGCAGCTGTCTTTTAGTGGTGCTAATGTGAACGTTTGGCAGTAGAATACTGCGCTGTTAAAATTTAAGGCTATAAAAATCAGCTTTTCACAGTGATGCCACTGAAGAACCATTGATGGTTCACCAGAATTTCCTTAACAGAACAGTTTTTCTTAAAACAGATTAAAAATTGAGTTTTTCCTTTGCATTTTTGAAAGGTTTAACATTCCGGTTCACATGTTGAAGACATTGTAATTGTTACTGCACAGCTTATTACAGAATGATTATCTCAGTGTAATGATCGAGCAAATAAATCATTTAACCAATGAGATTTTGAATTTTGAATGCAATTTTCCTTAGTTTGTAAGTGAACTGTTTAGTAAATGCAGCTCCATCTGAACGCACATGCTGTTTTACTTTACTGACAAAATGCTCATGAATCACCCAGCTTTTTCACAAAGCAGCATTGATGTATGGAGAGGATAACAGGGATAACCTTTTCTAAAGTGTGCATTTTAAAACCGGTTTCCATAAATAAGAGTGTTTAGTCCCACAAAAGCTCATTAGAAAGTTTTTTTTTCTGTTTTTACTTAATATGTTTAAAATGGATCATTGAAAGAACTTTTTCCACTGTGCAGCCCAATTCAAACCTGACAGACATTCTACAAGTCCAATTGTGCTGATTTAACTTGTTCAATCTGCAAAAAACAAGCTAAATTAGACACCAACAGACAACAAAACCCAAGTTTTTCTTGCTGTCTGTCTACATCTGTGGTCCAAGAGGTTGATGTCCTGAGACCAATATTGCTATTGTACATGGGACAACAACTGTTCAGCACAATCAATGTTTATGATTAGTCATCACATTTAAAACAGCTCTGAAAATGATTACTAAAAGTGAGACCAAATTCAGGTTTCTTAATCTTCATATAAATTTACACAGCATCAATGATTTCTATTATAACTACAATTATAAAATGTATATTTGCTTTATAGCATAGCATTTTTCCACCTTGGAAGTAAGGTAACATTGTTTTTTTTTTTTTTTTTTTTTTTTGTACTTGCAAATGTTCATTAGTTTGTTGAGACAGATGAGGTGCCAGGTACATGATACAAAATAATGGTCTCAGGACATAAAATTTTGTACTTATGGAAATGCTCTATGAATATTAAAGGTTTTTTATGGAACCAGATGACAAAAGGTTGAAATTTGCTCCAAAATGCATTGCTATCATTTACTAATCCTTCAATTGTTTTAAACATGTTTAAGTTTCCTTAAATGTTTAAACTCTGTTAAGTTAAAAGTTCAAAACTCATAGCCATTGATTTCCATAGTATTTTTTCATACTATGGGTGTCAATAGTATCTAGCATTCTTAAAAATTATTTATGTTCAGCAGAAAAAAAACCCCATAAAGCTTTAGAACCACTTGAGGGTGAGTAAAAGATATGGTATGGTAGTATACGATATGGTAAGGCAGTATATATATATATATATATATATATATTTTTTTTTTTTTTTTTTTTTTTTTCTTTAGCATGTCTTCCTTTGTGTTCAACAGAAGAAAGAAACTCAAACAGGTTCGGAATAAGTGGAGGATGAGAAAATTATGACAACCACTCTCAACAACTGCAAATGTGAATCCAGCTAGTGCAGAATAAATCTGAAAAACTAAACTGGCATTGGCTCAATCACGCGGCCAGACACTGATTGCCGGCTTGTTATGTCACTGCCTTATATGTGCCACAGCACTTTTATGAACAGCAAAAATGTCTTTCATAACCACACAACATTATTTTGACCTGTGTTGAATAAGCGGCCTTTGTTCAGTTAGCATATTCTGTTAAAGACAAAACACTCACTATTTCAAACACAAATTTGGACACAAATACAAGCTCTCATTCATTGACGGTTTCAGAGACAGCTGAGTCTGACATTGAGGTCTCTCAGATCACACACAGAGGAGCCATTCAGTCACTGAGCTACTGCTGTCTCTTCCAGTCGCTCACTGAGATCTAAGGCAGTTAGTTGAGTCAACAGCTTTGACCTTCTTTTCCTTCTGGTTGAACTTAATAATGTGGTCCACTGCTCTGTTATGGGTTCATGACATCTGGTCATATGTACACTTCCACAGGGAGAAGCAAAATTGTTGACATATGCCGCCGGGTTATGTGTTTAAACTAGGTATGCACCAAAATGAAAATTCTGGGCTGAACCCTAAAATTCTGGATACACTGGGTTGAAAATCAAAACTGAAAATGCTTTGTAAAAATTATTTATTCATTCATTCATTCATTTTCATTTCGGCTTAGTCCCTTTATTAATCTGGGGTCGCCACAGCGGAATGAACCGCCAACTTATCCAGCATATGTTTTACGCAGCGGATGCCCTTCCAGCTGCAACCCATCTCTGGGAAACATCCATACACACCCATTCACACTCATACACTACGGACAATTTAGTCTACCCAATTCACCTATAGCACATGTCTTTGGACTTGTGGGGGAAACCGGAGCACCCGGAGGAAACCCACGCCAACACAGGGAGAACATGCAAACTCCACACAGAAACGCCAACTGACCCAGCCGAGGCTCGAACCAGCGACCTTCTTGCTGTGAGGCGAACGTGCTACCCACTGCGCCACTGTGAGGCCAGAAAATTATTTATTATTTTATTAAACAATATAAAGTAATTGTGTAGGACTTTTTAAAATATAACTCCAAAGGGAGGGAGATTAGGGAGAGAGAGAGAGACTATATACCCAATTCTCCAATTCAGTTTTTTTAACCCACCATGTGTTGGACTAGCATTTGTTCTGCATTAGTGTACTTACACACACACTAACACGACTATGTTCACATTTTCCATGTTTGGTTTGACAGTTGCTTACTAGGTGTGAATTTTAAAATGTCTGAGGTAACTCTGAGGTAAATCTGCTGCTGCTTTCATTATGGCAACAAATGTAACGAAAAATGGCATTCTAACTCACATTATTTGCATTTAATACTGAATAATGTACATGAGGTGTACCTGAGGTGATCATTGTCATTTATCCTGTTGTTCAGCTGTGAGAAAAAGAACCATTTTCTTAAATAGAAATTTCAGGTGTTTGTTAGGACAAAAACCTCCTTTTAATATGGAAAATACTACTTTTATCGCTTGCCGTTGCTTTTAGTTAGGACATGGTTTTTTGGTCTTTAGGCTCAATAGTCAAGCATGCTCCTTTTTGTGTCATCAATCTGGCAACCTGCGCTTGCATGGAGTCGTCAGAGGAGGGGCCAAGTAAATGTGTTATAAACCAGGAGCTATGAACCAGTGGGTGTCAAACTTACACACTGCACCTTTATTGGTGAAAGTGCATAAAAGTTGGGAAACAATTACGATCAATAGCTGTTAGCTATTGTTGCAAAAAAAAAAAAAAAAAAGCACCTAAACTAAGAGTGTCAAGACCAAGACTTTGAGACATTGAGACCAAACCATCACTCCTCAAAAACATTTGTCTTAAAGATACCCATTTACTATAATTTAAACTACAATTACAACAGCATAAATAATGAGATGCTCATGAGATTCTATGCTTTGTCATATTTCTTCTACATTTTACTGACTATAGTGTTTCTGAGCCTTAACTTTGTTGCCAAGCATTTTCCAGAGACATTTTCTCAGGACCCTGGGCTGCCGTTTTATTATTTTAATGTTTTCATCTTAAACAAAATGCTTTTTTTTTTTTTTTGCTGTATAACGAGCATGAAAATCCTGCATGAAAATTGATGGTTGGTAAAGGAGATTCTGATAATTATTTGCTGTTCACTCCATTCCCATGCCCTAATCCTTTCTTGGGGTTTACCCTACCCAAGTGACATCTTTGAAGTAATTAGGGCTTTCGAATGGAACTTGTTTTGCACACTTCAGTTTGGAATGACACAGTATGGTGGCAGTATGGTGGTGATTCACAAGAAAACTAAATCTTTAACCATTTTTCAGATAATATAATGAATATTTACAGAAAATTCACACTGCCATTATTTTAAACATACAATTTTTTTTCACTTTCTGTATAGTAATAATATACGTAACATGTTTAAATGTAACATATTCTGTTTTAAACATTTGAAAATATATATAATAGTTTAAAAATATTAAAGTATTTACATATATTACAAGCAAGATGCAGGAACACCTACAGTTGGCACTTTGCACAGCTTCTCCAGCTACTTTTCACTTCTCCTGCTTCTCTCTCCTCTTCTCTTCCAGCTGTTCAATCTACTTGTCATTTTCTTCTTCCCCCAGCTGATCTCCACTTTTATGCTTCTCTCTCCTCTTCTCCACCTCTCCTACAGCTGTTGTTTCCTCCTGTCCTCCTGCTTTACTCTCCACTTTTCCATTTCTGCTATAGCTCTCCTGTTATCCTCTTCCTCCAGCTGCTCTCTCCTCTTTTCCCACAGATCCTGCCCCTCCTCTTCCAGCTTCTGTCTTCTCTTCTCATCCCTCCTCCTCCAAGTGCTCTTTCCTGTTCTCCTCCAGCTACTCTTAAATCCTCCAGCTTCTCTCTCCTCCACTTCTCCTACAGCTGCTTAATCTTCTTGTCATCTTCTCCTCCAGCTGGTCTCTGCTCTCTCCTCTTTATCTCCTGCTTCCTTCCCTTCTCATCCTCCTCCTCCTCCAGCTTTCCTCTTCTAAAACTGCAGTCTCCTCTTCTACTCCACCAGCTGCTCTCTCATCTTCTCCCCTGCTCCTTACTCCTCTTCTCCAGCAACTCTCTCTTCTTCTTCTGTTCTCCAGCTGCTCTCATCATCTCCTTCAGCTGCTTTACCCTTCTCCTCTCCTCTTCCAGCTAGTCTTTTCTCCAGCTGATCTCTTTTCTTTTCTCCTTCAGCTGCTCTCTCCTCTTCTTCTCCAGCTGTTCTCTCTTTTTCTCCAACGGCATTCTCTATTCTGCTTCAGCTGCTCTTTTCTCATATCATGCTGCTTCTATCTCGTCATCTCCAATTCATATTGTCTTCCCCTCTCCTCCAGTGGCTCCCTCCTCTTTTCTCCCTTACTGCTTCTCTCAATTCTCCAGCTGCACTCTTCCTTTATCCTCTTCATCTCCAGATGCTCTCTTCTCATATCCTACTGCTTCTATCTCCTTATCTACACTTCTCTAGCTGCTCTCTTCTCATTCATTCTCATCCTCTTCCCTGCTCCCCTCTCATCCTCTCCACCTTTACGCCAGCTGCTCTATTCTCTTTCCTTCCAGCTGATCTGTCCTCTTCTCCTCCAGCTGCTCTTTTTCTCTCCTCATCCAGCTGCTCTTTTTATGTGTACCTCCTCCAGCTGCTCTCTCCTTTTGTCTTCTCTCCTTCCTATCTCTTCTTCACTTCCTTTTCTCCATCAGCTGCAATACCATCTTCTACTGCAGCTGCTCTCTTCTCTTTCCCTTTTCTTCTCCAGCTGCTCTCTCTTTCTCCACTCATCTCCAGGTGCTCTCCACTGATCTCTTCCATCTGCTCTCTCCTCCTCCAGCAATACTCTTCTCCTCTCCTTCTCCTCCAGCTGCTCTCATTTTCACCTGATTCTCTCTCACTTTTCCTCCAGCAACTCTCTCTTCTTCTCATCCTTCTCCAGTTGCTTATTGCTCTTCTCCTCCAACTGCTTTCTCTTCTTTTCCTCCAGCTGCTCTCTCCTCTTTCTGCTAAAGCTGCTCTCTCTTCTAATCCTCTTCTCTTCCCGCTGCTCTCCTCTTCTCCTGATTCTCTCTACTCTTCCCCACTTCTTCTCCAGCTCTTTCCTCTTCTCCTCCAGCTGCACTCTTCTTCACTTCTCCTCCAGCTGCTCTCTCCTCTTCTCCTGCTTCTCTTCTTCCCCTTTTCTCCAGCTGCTCTCTCCTGATCTCTTCCAGCTGCTCTCTTTTTCAGTTCTCCAGCCACTGTTTCCTTCAGTTGCTCTACCCTCTACTTCTTTTCTGCTCTAAGCTGCTCTTATCTTCTCCGCTTATTTTCCAACTGCTTTCTCCTCCTCTCCCAGATGCTCTCCTCTTCACTTCTCCAGCTGCCAGCTGCACTCTTCTCTTCTACTTCACCTGGTCTCTTCTCATCCTACAGCTTCTCTCTTTTCTACTATTCTCCTCCAGCTGCTTTCTCCTCCTCAAGCTGCTATTTCCTTATCTTCTTTCCTCTAGCTGGTCTCTCCACTCCTCCTCCAGCCGCTCTCTCTTCTTCTCTTCTCCAGCTGCCTTGTCCTCTTCTCTTCCAGCAGCTCTATCCTCTTCTCTTCCAGCTGCTCTCTCCTCCTCTCAAAACAGCTCTAATCTTATCTCCAGCTGCTCTCTCCTCTAGTTGCTCTCTCCTCTTCTTTATTTCTCCAGCTGCTCTCTCCTCTTCTACTTCAGCTACATTGTTCAATTCTGCTTTGTTCGTCTTCTCCACCACCACCACCTCTCTTCTCATCTTCTCTTCCTTTTCCAGCTGCCATCTCTGCTTCTGCTTAAGCAGCTCTCTCCTCCTCCAACTGCTCTCTCCTCTTCTTTCTGCCGCTTTCTCCTCTTTTCCTCCAGCTGCTTCTCTTCTTCTCTTCTCCATCAGCTGGAATTCATCACTTCGATAATTTTAACTTCTGGAAAGTGTGGAAAGTGAAGTGAAAGTGTCAATTGAACCATTCCTTGTTGTGGTAAACCCTGAAAAGGAGACCTTACCAGATCCCAGATTAGAAGACTCAACAAAAGATGATGTCAATGAGAATTACTTACCAACGATGAACTCTACTGATGTCAACCCTAATGAAATTTATTCTGAAAATATGCCTGAAGTGAAAATGAAAGATTACAGGAATTAGACCCTGTGGGTGATGTAACCCACAAAAAAAAACGTTTCATGTAAGCTATCAAGCTTGGTTATAAGCCTATAAGCTTGGGTATCATAAATTAGAAAATCCCTTGACACTGCTAATCCAGTCAATACTAAAATGTTGTTCACTGTTGTCACAACATATTTATCTTTTATGAAATCTAAACTGCTTAGCTTACTGGTCCAATGATAAGCAACATACAAGATATTCAGGCGCCATCTCTTCCGGCTTCTATCTCTTCATCTCCACTTCTCCAGCGGCTCTCGCTGCATTTCCTTTTTTGCTCCTCCAGCTGCTCTCTCCTGGTCTTCCCCAGTTGCTTTCTCCTCCTCCTCCTCAAGCTGCTCAGTCCTCTTCTTCTTTCCACCAGCTGCTCTCTCCTCACCTCCTCCTCCAGCTGCTCTCTCCACTTCTCCTCCTAAAGCAGCTCTAACCTACTCTCCAGCTGCTCTCTCATTCTGTTGCTCTGTCCTCTTCTTCTTTTATAGCTGATCTCTCCTCTACTACTTCACCACCAGTTGCTTTCTCCTCTTCTCCAGCTGCTCACTCTTCATCCCATCTTCTCCAGCTGCTCTCTCCTGATGTGTTCCAGCTGCTCTCTTCTCTTTACTTCTCCAGCTGCACTGTCCTCTTCTCCTCCAGATGCTCTCTCCTCATCTTCTCTTCTCTACTTTCTCCAGCTACTCTCTCCTGATCTCTTCTAGCTGCTTTCTCCTTCTTCACTTCTCCAGCTGCTCTCTTCTCCTCCAGCTGCACTCTTCTCTTCTCCACTTCTCTCCAGCTTCTCTCATCTTCTCCACTTTTCCTCTAACTGCCCTCTCCTGTAAGCTGCTGTTTCCTTATCTTCCTCCCTCCAGTTGCTCTCTTTTCTTCCCCACTTCCAGCTGCAGAAATGTGTGTAGGAATAGCGTGTTCACAGTCATATTGGAGTGGTATAAACAAAAGTCTCTTTTTTATTTCCTGACGTTAAAATAGGATCCAAATCCAAAGCAATGATAAGGCCCACCACAACATGACGTAGCAGTGCAGTTCTTTTTAGCTTTAACACATTAAAAGTAAATTTCATACAAAATCATAATGCAAACCATCAGTGACAGCTCTGTACCGTTGATGGGAACTATTGTTATGAAAATACATGAACTGTACGACATTAAAAATACTAGAAAATTGAGTCAGTTTGCAGAAGGCACTTTCCATAGCATTTACTGGAGACCAATGGACATTAAACCAAAACTACCTGGGTGTAACAGCACAGCTAATTGATGAAAACTGACATCTGCACTTTCATATTAGGAAAGGTAAAAATATTAAAATAATAAAACTAGAGGTTCTGTTTTCCTTAACTAGATTGTCATGTGCTTCTTTATTTTAACAATGCACATTTACAGTTAAATCTTGTATTTTAAATTTGCTAATAATCTAGATTAATCAGACACCGGTGTTACATACAATAACACTGACGTGCAGTAATTTTATAACATTATCAAACATCAGAGTCCAGCAGGAGACACATATACCAATTAAACATAAAATACACAAATACCATAGTTCACAAATACCAATACAAATAGTAAAGTGTAAAAAAAAAATGGACGTATTGTCTGTGACGTTACCTGTAGTTTTTTGAAGAACATAACCAAAGCCACAAGTGGGCGGGGCCAATAGTCTTCATCTTGTGAGCGCATCATTGCACCGACTGCACTTTACTCCTGGTGCTGTGAAAAGGGGTGGGATAAAACAAAATAATAATACATCAATAAACTGACTGATTGCTCCATATTTTACATTTATGTACAGTACTTCCCTGTCAGTGAAAGACTGTCCAGCATTTTAAGTAGTTAGAGCATTTTAATTGCTTACGGTCTCCTCCGTTACCATAGTAAGCTACCACCATATAACACATATGTGATAAATGACATCGGTACATAATAACCGGTTATGATTATTACTGAACCTATAACGAATTGTTCGTGTCTGCATCGCGGTGCATCGAAGAAACAATTCATTTTGACACCCCTACTAATTACTTATAAATACCTCGAATATAGTCTGTGTTAGTAAATGCTATGCTATTTATGAATTCCAGGTATAGAACTTTATGATGTTTTAGATGACTTTTATAGCCTACAGCTAATCAATCTGTCAGATTCTGGAGTGTGTTAAAGTTCTAAATGTAATAAATAAATTATTTTACATAAAACAAATACATTTCTAAATAAAAATTTTTTAACACAATTTATTTATCACAATTAAGTGCACAGCATGACAAATTATTTGATAATTGTAAGACATAATCCAATAGACAGTGTAAAGACACATGAAAGGAAAGCACAAAAAATATATATGATGAATTCAGCTTCTAGAATTAGCTGAGGTGATGTGACGGCAAGCAGCAGACACCTGTCACTCAAGTGGCATTACGTATGCTGAATTTTAAGGCTTAATATAAATTAAATGGATGAGTTAAAAAACAGTTCACCCCCTCACAGTTGTCATAAAGTGTAATATTAGCTAGTATACACCCAAACAATTTTTGTACCAGGCTGTAAACACCTTTTTTCTGCTGTAAGATTGGGTATTTAAACACGGGGAATCTATGGAATTGACTCCAACTCAATGAATATAAAATTGAATCATTTTACAATTAAACAACAAAATGAATCCTTGAGCCTATTTAACTGACTATATTTTAATTAATTTGTTATCAATGCTGTAAAAGAAACCTTTCCTCTGTTTCCTCCTCTAGTTTCCCCTAGAGTCCAAAGACATGTGGTATAGGTTAATTGGATAAACCAAATTGGCCTTAGTGTGTGAATAGGATAGTGTGTAGGTGTTTCCTAGCACTGAGAGTTGTACTGTCAGTGGTTGGTTGCGCCTGGAACGGCATCAGCCGGTAATACATATGCCAGAGTAATTGGTGTTTCATTCCACGGTGGTGACCCCTGATAAATTAGGGACTAAGCCAAATAAAAGAGAGTGATTTAATATCAAATTAAACATGTTTTAACTAAATTGCAGTTGTAATGTATTATACTGGCCAGATTAATTTCTCAATATTGGCACTAATAAATGCTGTCTCCACAAATACCATTATCACAAATATTCTTCACATTTTGAGGTTATATCACCCAGCCCTACCAGCATGCACCATTTAAAGTTAAATTTTGATCTGTCTGTGCAGCACCGCATAAAGACGAATGCCTCTATTGTGTTGGAGTCCCCTACAACAGGTATAAATCCATTTAAAGGTGTAAAAAAACTATGCGATTTTCAGAGAACATGCTTTTAAAATTAGAATCATTCTGTTATAATTTTGATATAGTTTGTTTGAATCTATGTGGGGCTTAAAGGGATAGTTCATCAAAAAGGGAAATTTACTCACTATTTACACACCCTCAAGTGGTTCCAAACCTTTATGAGTTTCCTTTTCTGTTTTTATTTTGACAAATGTTAGAAATTGACAACCACTTACTTCAATAAAAAGAAAAACAAGTACTATGGAAATCAAAGGTTAGCAGATATCTGATATTTTTAAAATGACTTTTGTGTTCAACAGAAAAAGAGATTTGTGACAAGTGAAGGGTGGGTAAATGATGACAGAATTTTCAGTTCTGGGTGAAATATCCCTTTAAGATCTGCAAATTACTCCCTTCCATAAGCCACCTCTGCTCTGATTGGTTAGCTCTCCAAGCAGTTTTGACTGGTCTTTCCGTATCTATGTTCAGTTTGTTCCAAAACACCCATTTGAGGGTGTTTTTATTTCATGGACAGAGGGGGATTGTGCAAACATGTTACTTTGATCATGCTGAAGTAGTTTGGTACAGCAAGACTTGTTAAAGCGATTTAGAGCTGACTCTTTTATTGACAGACAATATCTTTATTTATCATGCACTTTTTAGATTAGCACTGAAGGTCAGCTACATTCATTGCAAATGAGATATTTTTTATAAAACAGATGACCTGCTCTTTAAACCATGAGCACTACTAGCCAAACTCCCGTCATGACACTTTGATGTAGTTCAGTTTCCAGAAAGACTGTGCTGACCAACTATTGTGAATTTCTCACTGAACTCTACAAAGGTGATTATCTGTGCGATCTGTCCCTCACTGTCTCTTCAGCCAACTGAATTTGCTGCACAGATCAGCCATCGGCTCATGCAGTAAAACTTCACTTCCAACCCTGCTGACATCAAAGGGCCAAGTACGTAAACCATCACGGATCACTACTAATTACACCCTTGATACATCCAACTTCCAAGGCCACATGAAGCACCAGCAAGATAGTATCACAAATTCATATAAACATGGATAAATTACAGGATTCCAGTGCAGCATGAAGCAGGAAATGCCTTCTTCCTTAAATTTATGCTACTGCAAACTTTTTTGGGGTGTGTGTGTGGCGAGGGGGCAAGATGGTAAACAAGTTGTTTTTAAAATGATCTGAACAAGTGTGATAAACAGGTTAGGTTTTTTGAGCAACCCCTTAAATGTATTTTTAAACTGAATTAATGACTGCCCCACACTTGGGTAACATGCTCAATGAGGATCTACACATTGAACCATGAAATTCAATATAAATGAGCAAACCCTAACTTTGAATTTAATGTGTTTCAGGCATGTATTAAAGTCCAAAGTTGTTAAATCATATGATTAATGACTGCATGACAAATAAATATAACTTAGCCAGGAACCTAAAATACCATACTGATCTACCATACAAAAGAAAACAAGAAGATCATAATAAGCCTGATTTGCAAATGTTGCTGGGTTTCTGAGACCTACTTAAGTTTATTTTTGTTTTGAACAAAATCTGTTTCCAGTTAAATTCACTCTTATAAATAGCCTCAATTGGTTACATATGTTGCACTTAAAGTGTATAACAAGAAGATAGTTCTGCTGACCCAGGGCCAGTGTGGAGGAGATTTAAACCAGTTGACAGATACCCTTTTTTTTTAGACTTGCTGTGCTGTGTTTATTTCTTTGCTGTTTATCTATTTCAATGCTTTGCAGTGCAGGTTTTCTGTAATGTATTCTACATTGTTGGCACACATTTTTGCTTTTATGTCAATAGGCCTGTCACAATAATCAATATATCGACTTGACATGACCTCAGTAATTTTTGGTGTTGCAATAAATATTTACAAATTCACAAATATTGTTAAAGCCATTTTACAATTACATTTAACCTCACCAGTGTCAAGGTTTATAAATGCACATTTAATAGTGTATACATAATAGGACATTTTAACATCAACCTTTTTAACATACCTTTAACATACTCGTACCTTTTTAACATCAAATTACAGAATCTAAATAACTTTAATAATGGAAAATCTTTGTCCCTTGAAAGTGTTTATAGCTATTTTTATTATTATGCTGTTGTATTATAATTATATAATCCGTGGCATAAAGTTATCTCAATAATATGGCTTATCGCAACAATTTCTGTGACAATAAATCGCACAACAAAAATTCTTTCTTGTGACAGGCCTATACGTCAAGTTAATCAACTTTCAAACATAAGACAACGTTTTGTTATAATTGCTAAATGACTCTATGACTCTATGCAACTAACAATTCAACTAACATAGAACCATAATGTATACAGTATAATATATAATAAATATAAAAGTAACTGCTTTTGTGGTGAGAATGAGAACTTATGAAATCATTTAATCAAGAGACTATGGCCTAACAAACCCCAGACTTTCTCAGCGTATGGTTACAATAGCTAGCTAAGAGATAATAATAGTAAAATTATAGAACTGATAAATTGTAATAAATACTGTAGGATACTTTAGTTTTTACTACAGTAAACTATTGTGTATTATAGTATAATATGAACCCTATAATTGTAACAAAACAAAAAAACTACAGTATTAGTTAATTTGTTTACATTACTATAGTTGTTGTGTCTCCTTGTGTTAAAGAATTACCACAACAGAGTAATTCAAGAATGACAAGGTGTAACGACAGCTTTAAGACGCCTCTTTTATGAAGAATGTCGCATACACTGCTCAGGTGTGATTTTTTCCCATACTTCAACGGAGTCTAAAAATCTCCATGGTTCTGTCGGATTCAACTCTGATCTTTAGTTCTTATTTTTGACTGGATTCAAGTCAGGTGATTATCTGGGCAATTCTAGCAGCTTTGTTTTCTTCTGTGAAATAATTAATAGTTTCATTGGCTCTGTTTCATTGTCTTGCTGAAATGTCCACCCTGGTTTCATCTTCATCATCCTGGTAATGTACGTGTGAGACTCCGGACTGAACGAGAAAATATTAATTTACACCTGCGTGGGGCAGGATTGCTTACTAACTACTGGCTGTTTACACCTCCCTTTCTTCATGTGTTCAATACATTTCCCCTGTCATTTAATTGTATTACACATGACTTAATTTCTAAACTTATAAATTAGTAATGAGTATTATTTCATTAGTATGCTACTGTGGTTGTAACTGACATTTGGTGAAACTTTCAAGTCAATAGCACCTTTAGAAATATCTTTTCTGAGAAAATGGTGAAGTGTTCAATAGGCCTACTTATTTTGCCCACTGTATATTTGTGTTGTTTCCTTCAACAATAAGGTAGTAATTTCAGTGTAACGATTTTCATTAAGATTTTATGTTTGAAGGGATGTCAACCTTTGCACTACGTGATTTGCATAAATGTTTAATGAATGTTCGTGAGTTTTAGCGTGATTTTTGACGTAAATGTACTAAACTTAATGAAATAGCACTGCAGGCCTACGTCTATATCCTGGCCAATGTTTTCATTTCTGTTGTTCTACCTACAGATTCGTTGTATAAAGGTAATTCTGCTACAGTTTTAATGACGTTTAAACGTTTCATAAATATAATATAATAATTATTTCGTTTATCTTACCGTATATGAGGAGAGCTACTACTGCCTATGTCGACGTGCTTCCTTTATGGTTGCCTGGTGCCGTCCATAGTGTTGCCAAATATTTCTACGAAAAAAACAAATCCATCCAATCCTCACCTCCCTACTTCATTAAAGTCAAAATTACCTAACATGTATTAAAGTATATTTAAAAATATATATATTTAAAGTTTTTATATTTAAATATTATTTTATTTATTTTATATTTTTATATTTTTAAAAATTATATATAAAATATTTTCAGTATATAAAAAAGTCCAACGACTTAACAAGTTGAACTTCTAAATAAATAATAATTACATGGCAACACACAAACAAATAAAAATCTCACAATAACAATCTTACAACACACTGTTAAAATATTATTAGAATATATTATTATTTTTCAGTGGTTAAAGCATACTGAAACTACATGATTTGTGTGTGTGTGTGTATATATATATATATATATATATATATATATATATATATATATTTATTTATTTATTTATTTATTTATTTATTTATGCATAGGCCCATATGAAAGAAAACATCAAGAAATTTCAACCCATGTGCGATTTCAGTGGTTGTTTATGACAAGTGCGCCACCTAGTGCGGGTCGTTCGTCACAACAAATCTTGCACAAATCAAGATTTTGTTTATTTATGAAATATAGTATTATGAACAGTGCATAAAGACAAATTTATCACACTCTGTTTATGTACTTTTAATTGTAATATAACTTTTAAAAAAATTTACTGAAAATCACAGAATTGTTCTAATTGTTTCCTATCCGTGTCAGAGGTCATTAAACACAGTCCACGCTCCGCGCTTTCGCCTTTCACCTGCACTGTGAGGGTTAAAAGAGTTTGCGGGACGGATTTAAATGTAAGCTAAAGCTAGTTTCTGTTACGCTAGGTGTAAGCAGAACAACAAAATATTTATATCAAATATATTGCTATGGTAATAGTTATAATTGTGTGGCTGACAGCATTTTAAGAGGAACTACGCCGCTTGTCTACTAAAGCAAACAAATATAAAAACCCGTATAATACTCCACAGCGGCGCATAAAGCACCTTTCATGCAGCTGAATGAGCTTTTCACACGTAGCCGGGGGAAGAACCAAGTGTAGGAGGGAACTGAGTTTGAGTTTTAAGGGTGTGTACAACATTACCACAGACTTCACTCGAGAATTACCTTTCTGTACAGGTTTCTCCTAATGTCAGGTGTTGTTCTCACAGAAATGAAGGATTATAGTCCGCAGCCTTTTTGGATTCTCTTTAGATAAACCACTGAAGTGTCTCTCAGATCCTCATGCGAGTAATGAGTGTGTGAAGACTTGATTAAAGCGGTAAGTCTCTCTCTCTCTCTCTCTCTCTCTCTCTCTCTCTCACTGAGTCATTAGAGCTGGATTTGATGTGGCATTGATTGATTGACGGTTTTGTGTTGCTTCCTGTTCCTTGTTTACACTCTTATACTGAATGTTAATATTCTGGGTTTGTTCAAATATGAGAAAATTGTCTCGAGATTGACAGACATGTTTGTAATTTTATTTGCAGAACTGCCTTCCACTTTCACTGTAGGCTACACTGTATTCATGTTTTTACATTGTGACTTTTGTTCCCACCATTTCTGAAATTAAATATTTATATTTTCTCACAAAAAAGGAAGGAGTCAGAATTCTGTTTCTGTTCTGTCTTTAGTGATTTTTTTAATCTGACGTTTTACTTGTTCTGAGTTTGTTTACATCTCACAATACTGATTTTACCCCCAATTTTTACTAATGTAACACAATTCTGAGTTTATTATTGGGTTCCAGCAATAGGAATTAAATTAAGCTGAGGTCAAAGCTAATCAATGATTTTACAATGTAGTAAATGTAAAGCAGCACACATGTATGTACTTTAAAAGTGGTCCCCTGATAAGTCTTTACAAAGTACATACATTCTTTACATTAGATTTCGTATTTGGCTTATTGATTAAAAAACATTTTTGTTCTTACACGAGTTGATAATGCCACTTTTTCCAAGAATAAAAGAAATGGCTTGTTTCAAATTGTATCTTTCCTTTTAATTTATTACAGTAACGTGAACGTAACGTTCATCTGTGGTACTGTTACAGAACTAACATCATTTATTATTATTAGATTAATATTTTGTCAAATTAATCCAGGATCAAAGTGATAGTTTTACTGTAAGCCTACTTGTTTTTTAAACAAGCTTTAAAGTTTGGAACAACATTACTACTAATACAACTAGAAATATTATAACACTTAATCTGTATATAATCTTAATACTTATTGGTGGAACTCAACCTAAATCTAATTCCAACTTTTTTCTCTCTCTCAAAATTGTGAAATATGTAGTTTATTGTTTAAAATGGCAAAAAACTAAGTTACAAATTTGCGAAAAAATTTTTACTTTGTTGTTAAATTTTTTTGTTTATGCTGTTTTTTTGTTTGTAAAGTATTACAGGTCGTAATTTATTTTCTATAACATTTCATCTGTGGAGGAACATAAAAGATTTTGAAATGGTTGTGTTTTTACAGTCCACCTCTCTCTATTCCCCTCTGCTGACTGAAGAGATTTGAATTCTGTCAAGGTGGTGTTTGTCAGTGACGCGTGAAGATGCTGCAGCAGATACTGACCGACATGTACATTGAGCCGGATCTACTGGCTGAGCTGAACGAGGAACAGAAACAAGTTCTCTTCTTTAAAATGAGAGAAGAACAGATTCGGAGATGGAGAGAAAGAGAGACACAGCTGGAGAAACAGGAAGCTGCACGTGCCAAAGTCAAAAAAGGTTTTTATTTCCACAAACATATTCAGTCATTAAGATGTGAATAACCACTTGTTAAGTTATGACGTATGGAATGCTGTTTTCTGCCCAAGCCTGCAATAGACCCTTTTCACATTTCCGGGTTTCTCAGTAGCGGAAGTCGTCATAGTTGGGAAAATTTAGAACGCAGTGAACGGGAGAATACAATAAATAATTTTTTTACAATCTTATTTGCTCAAATAATAAAAGAAAAACTCCACGATGATGTTATAAAGACGTTCAGAAAAAAGAAAAAAAGATTGTGTGAGACTGATGACGGCAGCCAGAGGAGAGAATAACGTTAAATTTACTGTCCTGTACCATAGGCGCTGCATTAGAAACGCCTTTTTATTTTTTATTTGTTTTTTTGTAAGTTGAAGCAAAGATGCTACATACATAAATACATATAAATGTTCATTTAAAAAAAATCTAAACATTGAAAACTTTCAAGGATTTAAGATGCTGATGACTGTTAAACGCATCATAACAGGCTTGTGAAAAGAGTCCATCATTTGCATTGAAAAAAAAATCTCAATTTCAGTTTAAGACCACTGTTTAGTCATATCACACAATAAAGGGATAGTTCACCCAAAACCGAAAATTCTGCCATCATTTCCAAATTTTTAACTTGTTCAAAATCTATTTTAGTTTTTTTATTTTCTTTAACACAGAAGAAGATATTTTTAAAAATGCTTGTAGCTGGCTCCTATTGACTACCATAGTATTTGTTCCTACAATGGAAGTCAATGGCAACCAGCATGCTTCAAAATATCTTCTTTTGTGCTTTTAACAGAAGAACAAAACTCATAAAGCTTTAAAACCACATGAAGGAGAGTAAATGATGAGGTCATTTTTTTGTAATTTTTGGTGAACTATCACTTTAAAGTCAGTCTTTTACAAAAAATCATTTTGTACAGCTACAGCCACTTCGACTTGTGCATCCCAGACACCAACACTTTAACTGTTTACTGTGTAAAAAATACAACCCAAATTCCATAATTGTTGGTGCGTTTTTAAAAATGCAATAAAATCAAGAATTGCCATTTATTGATTCTCTTTAACTTTTGTTTAATTGACAAATGTGCAAAGAAAAGATTTTGAATGTTTTCAGTGAGCAATTTAATTGTATTCTAGAAATATATACTTATTTTGATTTTGATACTTCCAACACACTACAAAAAAGTTGGGACAGAGGAATGTTTAAGACCGTTTCAGATCAACTTTCCTTTTAATGCAATGTTTAATCATCTGCAAATTGATGTTACGAACTGGTAAAGTTTTACAAGCCAAATATTTGCCCAATCTGCCATAATACAATACTTCAGCTACTCAACAGTCATCATTATGTTTCTCCTTTTCACGATGAGTCATGCATTTTGTGAGACACATCCATTCTTTGTCTACAAAAATAAGCATGCATGCATACATACATACAGAAGGAGACTTGATCTAATAACCACAGACTTACCATGAAAGATTTCATCCTGATGGCAGTATATGGCTCTGTATTTTGCCAATATATGCCTCCATGTGGATGGTGCATGTCAGTGGGGCACACATTTCTCACACCCATGCTATTTGTTCTGCTTTTCCCTGACTTTTTTTAACATTAACATTATTTTCAGGCACATTTTTTCATGCAGTGCCATCTGAGGCTCAACGCTAGAGCACATTCAGCCTAGTTTTCTTGTCCTTACTCTATACAGATTAATATTAATCTAAAATTTGCTGTGAGTTTGCATTGATAAATGTGATTTTCAATTTGTTTGACAATTCTCACATGGCTTGTCCCACAAAGTGATGAGCCATGATCCTGCTTTGCTTGCAAAAACTGAGATGCTCATTTTTACCCAATCATGAAGCTCTCATGTATCACCAATTCACCTGCTTATTGTGGACTGCTTCAAACCTCTTTTATTTGGGTATTCTATGACTTTTTACTTTTATTTTGCCTCTGTCTCATCATTTTTTGGTGTGTGTTGCAGCCATTGAAATCAAAATTTGTCTATATTTCCAGAATACAATTCATCTGCACACTGAAAACATTGAAAATCTTTTATTTTGTACCATTGTCAATTAAAACAAATCGCATAATAATTTTTTTATTGCATTTAAAAAAAACATACCAACTTTTCTGGAATTCTGGTTGAAAATCACCGTCTGATATTAGGCATGTGCTTCAGTGGTATTATAGCAAACCATGTTCAATTTGTCATGTGACAAATTGTTTGGACACAGAAACTGTGACGTGTGACGTCAAACTTAGCAAACAGTTTACGTCTATTTATCATATTGGTCACTCTTTACAAAAAGCTTACATTAGTTAATGTTAAGTTAGTCCTGGGTAGCCAGACCTTAGACTGACAGGTGAAGGTCAGGGAACTTTGGCCGCTCCTGCTTCTTTGCCGACATCATGCAGGTTGAAGTGTTTATCCAATGAACCTAACATACTTTTAAAGCAGGCAGTAAATCGTTAATTTATGAATGTCTCATGTTGACATTTTTTACTAAAACCCATAAATTTAACCAAGAATGCTGTTTCTCAACCTTTTACATCTGTGTGCACTTCCTGACAGCCATGCCCATATAGAACATATCAGTTTTGAGAAATCTCTCTCTTTAATTCCAGTAAGCAGTTCTGGAGAACTGAACACGAGATTAAATGTCCAAGCATTGTATCTGCATCTGGGCAAACAAGCCCATGTGCACAGGCAATGTAAACGGTTGAACAGACAAAACTGGATCTTTAAGAAACCTTCAAAATTATGACAAACAGTCAGATACCAGTCAGAACACAAGTTAAAATATCTCTTTTAGATTCCACTTAAGTGCCTTAAGAAAACTCTTGGATGTCTTTTAAAATATTATGATTTGAGTCTTGCATAGTTAAGAATTTTATGTTAAATATAACACTATTATTGGGCATTGTCATCAATGTAAACATAACAGCTTTTTTATTTTATTTTTTTAATCTGCTGAAGTGTTTCCAGAAAAGTGTGCCAAATGCATCAAAAACTTTAGCCACAGGTTCGTGGGCAGTGCTTAGCATGACTTCTGAGGCTGAGACTAATGTTAAGTTAATGTATTTATTAGCATGGAATAAGAATGAAAAATACTTGCACAACATTTATTAATCATAGTTCAACAACATACAATAATCCGTTATTAAAATCCAAAGTTGTGCTTGTTAACATTAGTTACACTATGGGGGCTGTTGAATACGTCATTCTAATTGGCTGATGAAGATTCTTAGGGGTCGTTCACACAGATTGTGTCTTTGCATCTAAAACGCGAGACACCGTGGTCAAGAATGGTTTTTAAAGTCCGTATGAAATCTAAATTTGCAATATTTATTTTGCTAGCTCACTTTGTTATTTTTAAGGTAAATAATTAATCTGTGCAAGTTATGATCCACTGAAAAAATGGGTTTGTTTTGTGAATCTTCAATGAAAGTTTGACCATGTGTGGAGTGGTGGTTTTTCTGTTGACGTCAACCTGAGCTTCCATAGCAACTGTATATTAAAACCCTCTTCTTACTTTAGTTTAATGTGAGAGAATGATGTGCAAAAGACAGCCATGCCCCCTACTCAATATTCCGTTTTGGTTGGAAGTACAGCATCATAGTGAAATAAAAGTCTCAGTCTCTTCTAGAATAATGCCACTTCTCAGTCTCTTCATACAGACTTTAAAAAAAAGAACCTCCTTCACAATGTTGCCTTCAAATAAACCAGTTGTCATGCCAACTTGCTACTGTAAACATTTAAAAGTTTATATAATTTTGACTTGACATGGCGTCTTAAAAGATGAGCTGCAAAAGAAGCGAGTGTAACGTTCACGCTCATTCGTCAACTGTTTACATAAAGAGAAATGTGGGTTAGCAAGAACGTACAATGAGCAACTTTACATGTAAATGTATTGTTCATTTTTTTGTACATTTTTAGTAAATTCATTAGCTAACATTATCAAATAGAACAATTAGTAAAGTGTTACCATGATATTCATGAGGCCTGGCTGGTCAGACTATGTTCATTGAATGCAAAAAAAATACTGTCAGTAGTGTGAATGTTGTGAAATGTGTGTAATTTATGCAGTTCCAGGGAAGAGTGTGTCATGGATGAAGGGACTGGATGATGATATTTGGGTTTGGGTGATGGGAGAACATCAAAATGACAAACCGTATGATCAAGTCTGTGATGAGATCATGGCCCAGAGAGCAGCCCTTCAGGCCCAGAGAGAGGCTGAGGAGCTCAGGTATAACAATTATATTATAGCTTTCATTAATGAGGCAACCACAATTATTATTTGATGAAATGGTGAAGCATACTTTATCATGAGAATCTGAAATATTAGTATATATTTATGTCCTGTCAACTTTAATTTTGTTGTGTTCTCCATTTAGACTTTAGTTATTGTGTTATATGCATATTTTACTTTAGGTTTATTATAAATATTACTATTAAAATTTTTTTTTTATGCTCAGCTTTGATTTAAATCTTTAATATTTGTTTACTTATCTCCAGTTTGCAATTTATGTGCTCATTATATCTACAAATAGTTTTTCATCTAAGATTATATTGTATTTTATTTCATCATTATTACAAATAAAACGTTTTATTTTACTTAACATTAATAATTTGAAGATTAAATTGCCTAGACATATTATAATGAGAAGTTCGCTTTATTATCTTCAATATAAGGTCACAAACTTTGTTTTATATTTCAAAAAAGTTTATTTTGTAGAAAATTATGAGATTATTTTAATGATTTCTTTTTACGTTTAACCCAGTTACGCTCTGAAATAGCACTGTTATTGTTATTTAACTGAAAATGTATTGCTTGGCATAAACTACAAAGTAATCGACTCTGTCAACACTGGTTAAATATTTTACCGGTTTAATGGAATGTTGCAGCACAGTGCTCTAATACTGTGTTTCTGCTATGCCACTTCCTCCTTATAAGGTTGTTTTTTTCAATAGAACTGTTAGACAGAAGGCAAAATAGCATTTAAAAAGTATATTAAACTGTTTTTGTGTGAATCTGTTCAAACAAACCTATATGGTTCGTATTCCAATGATGCAATATGTGCTGGAGATAACTGCACTGACCAAAAGGGCAAAAGTAAAGCTGAAGAGGCTTCTGTTTACAGTAATATGGGAATTAAAGTAGAAATCTTTTGTTATCATGTCACAGCCACAATAATATCATAAAATATGGGCTCAAGTCCAAATTGATATTTAGCTTATTTTCATATAATGAAAAATAGGTGAAGAAACAGGTTTGGTTTGGAAAACCTTCCACATACCTTGAAAACATACTAGACAGACAGTGAGAAAAAGGAATTTCTTTTGTGCTGCGTGTGAATATGCAAACGTGAAGGAATTTACCTGTTGTGTTACTTAGAATGTTCTCACTGACCTTCATGGTCTTTTCTCATAGCAGCAGTTTCCTGTTCTGTGAGTAGTTAATTACCTGTCATAACCTATGCATAATTGCTTTTTATGTTGTTTTCTCTTATAATTGTCAAGGGTTAAGAAAGCGGCTGAGCTGGAGAAGCGCTTCTCTGGAATATATCTTGAACCAGAGCAAGTTGTATTGTCAGATCAGGAAGTCCAGCAGAAGGCCAAACAGGCTGAGGCTCTTCAACAGAGAAAAGCAGAGGAGGAACTCAAGGTACTGCTGACTCACGTCTGACAAACACTAACTTTTAGTTTGGCCCATGCTGATTTACTATTTTAACCTCACTAATTACAGAATGTGATGATTAAAGGTACATTATGTAATTTGCACCACTAGAGGGCATGTATTCACAACAAACAAAGGCATAGTTTGATGACGCCATTAAAAAGTGCATAGTCATGGAAGTAAAAATATTTTTATTTAAAAAATCTTACATATGCCTTTAATCTAATTAAATTAGTCCCTAAAGATTATTTAAATGCATTATTATAGTACATCTGAAAACCATCAAGCAGACATTTACAAAAAGTTTCTTTAAAAAATGTATTTAATAGATTTTATTAGACAAAACCTTTACAACAGCTTTTCCCCCCAGACATTTGACCTAAATTGATAAATAGATATATTTACAGACTATTTATTACAGCTTTGTCAGTTCATTACACTGTGGCGACCGCTGATAAATCAGGGACTACTCCGAAGTATAGCGAGAATAGTTCTTACAGTTCCAAAACTGTTTTGGTTACCAACATTCTTGACTTCTTGAATTTTTGCTTTAATTTATTTATTGGTTGGCTGATTCAATTCATTAATTATTATGAAAATGCGCCAATGGCCAATGGTTAAGTGTGCTACAACACGGCTACCCGAGTTCGATCCCCAGCTGGAGAACCTTTGCCGATCCTTCCCCTCTGATTTCTTGTCTATACTGTCCTATCAAATAAAGGTTAAAAACCTTAAAGTAATTATTAAAAAAGAAAATTGACAATTTTATGAAAAAGCTAAATTAAGATATGTTGAAGCTGCTAATTAAGCTAAGTCTAATTAAGTTATTTATTCATTTGATTTGTTTAATTGGCTGATTCACTCTTCCATGAATTAAACAGCTCTTTATGTGAATGACCATTTAATCGTTTTGCCTGATTCTTTCCATATTGCTGGAGATGACAAAAACAAATTGACACTTGTATTGACATGCATTTGTATTGATATGCATAAAACACATTTTAAAAGGTATTCGCAACTCAAGGCAGATCATGTGTCAAACATCCACACAGCAGAGTATACTTTGAAAGCTACAAAATGCATAAAAAACTCTAAAAACGTGTGCGTGTATGTATGTATATGTGTATG
>CAIGQW010007556.1:1190987-1211224 GCA_903798125.1 Danio choprae
TGCAGCGGATGCCCTTCCAGCTGCAACCCATCACTAGGAAACATCCACACACACCCATTCACACACATACACTACGGACAACTTAGCTTACCCAATTCACCTATACTGCATGTCTTTGGACTTGTGGGGGAAACCGGAGCACCCGGAGGAAACCCACGCCAACACGGGGAGAACATGCAAACTCCACACAGAAACGCCAACTGACCCAGCCGAGGCTCGAACCAGCGACCTTCTTGCTGTGAGGCGATTGTGCTATCCACTGCGCCACCGTGAGCCCCATTATTATTATTAATATTATTAATTTAAAATTTAAATGTATTAAATTATGATATTTGTTGATGGGGCAAGTGAAAATCTTTTTTCAACTGGGATATTCGAAAACAATCCTTAGCCTTCAGCCCTGTAAGAGTCTAAAATTTCATTCATAATGGTCTTAAAAATGTCTTAAAGTCCTAAATTTAACTTGCAGAAACCCTGTAGAAGCTGGCATGGCAATAAACACAAACAAACATAATAATAATCATAATAATAATAATAATAATAATGAAGTGATGAACTTGAAATGCTTATGATTTGAATAAGGTTTATTTTATTCCAAAATAATTTATTTTTGTTTTTCTGGATTCCATTATTTTCTTTTACATTTTATTAGTTTTTCTTTTTCCCTCTGGACAACATTTTAATGGTAAAACTAATTAATGAATAATTGATGACAGGCTTTTGAATTATTATAAATAAATAATGCACACATGAGATTGACATGGGGTCACAATGTCAAAGTCAACTTTATTGTCAATTCAACCACATGTACAGGACATACAGACAACTGAAATTGAGTTACTCTCAGACCCTGGGTGCATGACAGATAATATTAATACAAAAAGTAGAATTTTAAAGAAAAAAAATTACAATAAATACAATTACACACATAATCTAGAAAATTGTATACAATGCAACTACAATTAAGGGCACAGGGCACATGGCAAGGAGTGCAAACCAGAGTTGTGCAGATGCAAACAGTATATAGTGCAAAAAGCATGTAAATATAATAAAGTGACAGTGTCTTAATAATATACAGGGAGGTAGTATGAAGTAACTAGCAGTCCAATATTACAAAAAGTGACCGATACAGATGTGTGAGTGTGTGTGTTGCTGGATTACAATATTATATAATAAATCAAAAGACCAGAGTCAATTATTCTGCTTATACTATGATTACCACACATAAAGTCACAATATAGATGTTGTATTTCAAGACAAGCTAGGTTTTGTCATCAAACAGCTCTGTGTGTAGGACTGGTTGTTTTTATGTATCTCATTCAAAAACCCTGTGTTTGTTTGTTTTTTTAGTTTTGTTTTTGTTTTTTAGTTTCAGTTTAGTTTTTTGGGGGGGTTTTGTCAACCGTTTAGCCCTGTGTTTTTCTGAAAATAATTGCACACCTTAGAATGTTCTTCAATCAATTAGATACAATTGTTCAACGGCCCCATTGTATAAATTATTGTTATTGAAACCCTACATTTTGCATTTTTAGGAACAAATATGAATTATTGAAATTATTGAAATTTGTGGTCAAAAATATTAGTCAAAAGGCTATGCTTTGCCGCAATTCATTGCGCTGGTTTCACTCTCCCACCTATCGTAGTTACTGTGTGGTCTAAAGCCACTTTCACAGCAGACGTAGAAAGTGATGTGCTAGGAAACCCATTCATTTCAATGTCTTGTTCTATGCTTGGGAGGTTTGTTGCCACATCAACTTAAGTGCAAGAGCACAGTGACTAGCTTGTGCGCATGCTGCAGTCAAAGTTCAAAATGGCTCAATATTATACTCTGTGGATATTTCGCTCATGAAAGAATTAATAAATACATGTGCTTCATGTAAGTGATAAATTACCTTCAGGATGGTAGTTTTTTGCAGAATAAAGCCTCTCAGGCTTCATATTGTGATAAAAACCACCTGGATGTACTTTATCTCTAACATGAACCACACATGTTCACTGCAAAAGCAAAGTCTGATTAAATAATGCACCATCAAGACTTTCCATGTAATATACTTGTTCCTGCTACTTGCAATAGTGCTACTGTCGTGGCAACGCTATAGTCAAATGACACCACCTGACTTGTTATTTTATAATTATATAGTCTTACAAAATTACTTTTATATTATTTAATAAAATAATAAATAATTATTACAAAGCCGTTTTGGTTTTTGTTTTGGTCCAGAAATTGAATTTCGATGTATCCTTAATATGAAATTAGTTTTATGTTCTGTCAGAATTTTATCAAGCTAAAAAAACCTTAACAGGTTGTCTTGAAGATGCTTGGATTTTCTGTCATGTCATGACAGTTTTGCTCTTGAAGTGACTTTCAAAGCAGCTCTATAGCTGAAGTTCATGTGTTCAAGATGTTTACGCATAGTGAGACAACACACACTCAAAAAACAGCACAAGTTTTCAAAATAAGAAAAAAAGGCTTTATTTCAATAATGTTTGTATGCATTCCTGCTAAGAATAATCCTGTATACATGTTATCAGCATGGACCATAAACTGCACATTGTTTTCTTGCTATTCTCTTCTGGAAATACTGGTAATGCTTGCTCTTGACATTTATTGGACTTCATTATTAGTAATTATGCACAGTTATGTACCTTATTCATGCTTATTCATGTTCTGCACAAAGGCCAAATGTAGGTCATGAGCAGGGCCAGAGAGAATCAGAGGTTTTTTGTTTTTTTTTTCAGTATGGAAGTTGAAATCTAAACAAACACAAATATTTAATGGTTTACAATGTAAATTCAATTAGAACCTTTATTTTGTTAAACTCGCATATGATATGATTTGCATAAGCACATAAATAGATTGAATGATGGGCTCAAAATTTTGCAGAAATCTGCCGTTTTTTGTGGATTTCTGCGGGCACAGATTCCATGTGGGCTTAGATGTAAGTCTCTTATGGGTTATGCATAATGTTTTCATGGAATCAACAAAAAAGTTCTCCCTTTTCACAGCAATGTATCCACAGTTGTTTTCTTTCAGACATGCAAATATAAATAAACAGTACATGTTGTGAATAAGGTATTTACATAACACATCATTTTCATATTAGCACTATTATGCCTATTTCTTCATACCAAACATGTAAGCATCGAAATGAATGCACGTAATCTCAGTCTTATTCACCAAGCAGGGCTGTGGTTATTTGATTTGGCAAAAATTCGAAATAAAAGTTATATTAATATCTACGCCATCTACATAATGCGATTTTAATATATACAAATTCTTGTTTTTTAGTAAATACACTATATACCTGAGATGGTAAAGCTACATTTTCAGGCAAATGATGAGTGAATGCTGGTGTAGTTCTAGCATTATGGCAATTAAAACATTATGGTGTTTTTAGTGCAAATTATTTAAATCGATACTTTTATTGTCTGTGTGTGAAATACAGAAATGCACGTTTTTTAGGGGGTGTATTATTAGGATAATGTTTATGAAATTAATGTATTTTGAACATTTCTTGTATTATCAAAATGTCATAACCAGTTTTTGCTGTTTAGATTTTTGTTTGGGTGCCATGACTTTTTTTTTTACTAATAGAACCCTCAAAAAACAGCCTTTACTCGAATTAGAAAAGTTTAAAAAGTCAATTTAATTATTTATTTATTTTTAATTATCAGGGTTATAATATATCAGAGTATTTTGATTTAAAATATTGCCGTATACTTAGAACTTTTTTCTGTATTTAATATAAATAAATATATAAAAGGGTATAATAATCTAACAATCAATAATCTAAGTACACTCTGGTAAAACTGGGTTAAACAAATCTCTATCTCCACCTATCTCTATAGTGCTAATAATAGAGATATATTCATCATACCAGTATGGCACCTCTTTTCATTCAAGACTCAGACTTCATCTCAGGAATGTGGTACTGCAGGCTGTGTAATTATGTGTTTTGACACGGATTTCCCCTGAACGCATCATCTGTTGTGCAAAGCCACTGCTTGTTCAGACCAAATATGAGCTGAATGTGGAGAACTAAGTCTCAGTCAGGTTACAGTAAATGTCTTTCCACAGCTTCAGGGGTTGATGATCCGGGATTTGATCCAGTTTGCCTCTTCTGTTCTGTCTGGCAGGAAGGGTGGTATGCGGCGCTCACTGTCAACTTCCAGTCGAGAGCATATTATTCGCTGGTTCAAAGAGGAACAGTTGCCCCTCAGAGCAGGATTTCAGCGTGATCAGAGCCGAATCGCCACATGGTTTCACGGTGAGAAACAATATAGATAGAATCCAGAATTGCTTACTTAAAGGGATAGTTCACCCAAACAATGAAAATTCTGCCATCATGTACTAACCCATGACTTATGTTGAACACAAAGGAAGATATTTTGAAGACTCTTGGAAACCTATAACCGTTGACTTTTATAGTATTTGCTTTTCCTACTATGGAAGTTACCATTTTTCAAAATATCTTCTTTTGTGTTCAACAGAATGATGAAACTGAAACAAGTGTAAGTTTCTGCAGTCTCTACTCAATTATAAATAAATGAAAGGCTACAAATAAGAAGGTACAAGAACAAGAAGGTAAAAATTACTACATTTAGCACAAATTAAAAATAATTTGATTACAAGTCACATCAAGGAAATTAACAAAACTGAACAATTCATAAAGCTAACCACAAAGCAGCTGTGTGTTTAATAGACATCTAATTGACATCTAAAAAGCAAAGACATGGTCTTGGCTAAATTTGGGCTGTCATTGAAAATCTAATAGACATCTAAGAATAGTCCAAAACTACACTAGTCATCGAAGGGTACCTAAAAAGTGGTACGGTACGATTTTGACAAACCTTTTGACAGTGGACCGTACCATAAAGTGTACCGTACCATACTGTACCACTCAGTGGAAACGGGCCAAAATAGACTGATTAGACAGACTTCACATAGTCATTCTTTCCTGTGTATTTGATGACTAGTGTAGTTTTGGGTTGTTCTTAGATGTATATTAGATTTAGCCTTGTTTTAGTCAAGACCTCTATGTGTAGAAGTCAGTTAGACTTCTGTTAAAAACAAAAAAAAACATGTTGGGTTAACTGAACTAAATAACAAAATAAATGATTGGATTTTGTGTCCCTCTTTTTTCCCTCATGGCATGTAAAGATTTAAGCACATCAGATATTATCTGTTGAAAACAAGCTGAAGTTCATTTTGGAAACAAGGTTGTAAAGACAAGGGAAGGCAATTTTATTTATATAGCACATTTCATAGACAATGGTAATTCAAAGTGCTTTACATAAACAGGAATAAAAGAAACAAGTATAAGAAAGAAGAATACAAATGATTAAAAACAGATTAAAATTTGTTAATAGCTTTCAAAAGAATGAAAAAGAAAAGAAAGACATGATAGTGCGATCTGTTGGACGTAGCACAGTGCTCATTCAGTAAAGGCACAGCTAAACAGATGCGTTTTAAGTCTTGATTTGAATGTGACTAATGTTGGAGCACATCTGATTATTTCTGGAAGCTGATTCCAGCAGCGGGGGCCGTAGTAGCTGAAGGCGGATTCACCCTGCTTTGACTGAACCCTTGGAATTTCTAGTTTATTTGATACTAAAGATCTGAGTGATCTGTTAGGTTTGTATTCATTGATTGTGTCAAAGCAGCTTAACATAGTTCTAGTAAAGTCCAGATTTCAGAGTTGAAGTTCAGTTTAGTTCCGTTCAGTGTGGTTTAGAGCGGTTTAGTATCTGTAATGTATTGAGGTCCTAGGCCATTTATTGATTTATAGACAAGTAATAATACTTTAAAATCTATTCTGAATGTATCTGGGAGCCAGTGTAAAGACCTGAGGACAGGTGTGATGTGCTTTGATTTCCTGGTTCAGGTCAGAATCCTGGCAGCAGCGTTCTGAATGAGTAAGTTGAGTAGAAAAAAGCACTGAAAAAAACTAAAACACTGCTATCCAGTCTGGTTCAAACACTTCATTTTTTAATTTTAGGACTAGTGAAGATGGCATGGTAAATATAGTATAATTTATATTTAAATTAAATCTAAACTTCTTAAATCAATAGCTGTTTTTCATTCCAGTTTTTTTTTTATGCAGATTGTAGGATATTGCATAAAACATGCTTTATGAAAACTCCAAGATGTGCAAAAAACTGGTCTTACCAGCTCTCAAATGAGATCTTTTAGTCTGTCATCAAAGACTTTTGGTTTAATGACTTTTTAGACAAAAACATGTCATCTTCTGTAAATGCAAGACAACATGACTGTACAGCATTAGATATTGATGCATACTGTATGTGCTGCTCTGTAGGGAAGGGTGATATGGACTTAAAATTGTATCATGATATATTCTGGTATTTATTGCGATAACAATATCATTGTTGATAATTCATATCCATCCACTAAGAGACAATATAGTCCTGTATATTTAGAGAAAAGTATTGATTTTCACACATAACACGAGACTCGCACGCACACACAGCTCGTAAGCTTGCGCTTAATAGAGGGATGATCGTGGAGAAAATCAAACAGTCAAGAATATGGTTGTATTTCACCCGAGTGGACACCGACAATGCCCGTTGCAACAAGTTGTTTTCTTATATAAGGGGAAACACAAGCAATCTGAGTAAGGATCTTTCAAAAATGAATTAACTGCAGAAAGACAAATGCAAAGTTTTCGACCGCTACTAATGTTACATCATCCACATCCGTATGCTAGCAGTCAATCACAAGGTCAAGGTCTCTCTAAATTGGTATAAACCAATATAGCTTGATAAACACATTCTTTTACATTGAAAATTGTTTTTTTTTTCTGCAGTAGCTTAAATAAATCTTAAACATTGAAAATGCCTTTGTATCATTGTATTTACAAATAGATGAATAATAATAAACTGTGCTTAAGAAAATTTTAAAAATGGCTTATTTTTACATTGCAAGAGGTTCCAAAACTGTATTACTTTTAATCTCAAACACAGTTAACTCATTTATGTGAATGTGTTAATGATAAATCATAAACGTTAGCCACAGCTGATTGTTTAACTGCATTGTACAACTCACAGAGGGTTTTTTCAACGGCAGGGAGCACAAAAAGCCAAGAAAGCTCCCGACTTCTCCCAGAAAAATGGTTAAAACTTGGGAGTCATTTGCAGTCTACCTGCATGCTCTAACTGTGTTCTTTCAAACCCTTGTACATTCTTTTATGGGAAGATTTATATGTTTTACAATTATTGGTTTCATTTTATTTTACATTAAAAAAGGTAATAATAAAGTGTTGTTAATTCTGGGTTTTTGTCATTAAAAAAACACTGCACCTTTAAAGTACTGAAGTAAAGTAGTAATACCGTTAAAACCTTAACGATACCCATCCCTAGTCGCCACAGCAATATAAACCACCTTATTTTAATATTTTACAAAAAACGTCTTCAACCCTGCTTCTGGATGCCCACTATCCTGCAGAGCTCAACCATATTTAAACGCACTGAAGCAGCTGGTCAAGCTTTTCAGAGTCATATAAAATACACAAACAGGTGTGCTGAAGCGGGTTAGAAATAAACTGTCCAGAACAGTGGGCAGAGTTTGTGACCTTAACATATAGGATACATTGTAACATTATTTCTAATTTATTCATACTGGACACTAGAGGCACATAATCACCACATATAAGTTACTGTAGAAAAGATGTCACTGCAGTACAGCAAAGAGGATAAAGATGATAGATATTGATAAATGGATCAAACATGAAGACAATAAACAAGCACCTTTGGTAATGTATGGATTTATTTGAGTTCTTCATGCCATCCTGGGTATTTAATAAGCATGTAGTATATTTATCATGCAATGCTAATAGACCTAGCCTTATTACAATATTGAATACTACAAAATAGTATGATTTCTTCTATATCCTGTGATATTAAACAAATGAGAACAAAATTGCGTTATTTCAAACGCAACTAATGTTATGAAGTGAATTTAGAGTGAAAGTATGTCAGTAAATCTATTTTTGTAACGTTAAACAGGATCACACACGTAAAACAATTGCACACTTACTGCTGTAATAATGACTAATTGCACAGATCAATTCTAGATTTTAGTGTTATTATTACAAGTCCAATTTGTTTTTTTTGTGGGTAGAATTGTTATACTGGTATATTGCAAACGATATGATAATCGGCTATACCTACTGCTCATATTATGTTGGTTAAAAAAAGCTACAGTGGTTTCCCTGTTTGCAGAGAAGTTAAATTTCATTTTTAACAGTTTGTTTCAAGAAAGTCCTTTTTTCATAAGTTTTGATCACTAATATTTATTTATTTTATAATTATGAAATCGTTTATTGTGGAAGTTAAACTTAAATATAGAAATATGATATTAGTATGGTAGCTGCCATTTGCATTTATAAAGCATGAATAATAGAGCTGCACAATATATTGTTTGCTTCAGCATCAATATTGCAAAGTCACATCGCTGCAATCATAGTTGACCATGAGGCACCATAGTTCAGTGCGCATGATTTGTCGAGCCAATGCAAAGTTTAAACCTAATAGTTGACCATAATTTCATTTGCTATTTTTTTTAAGGACTGTGACGGTGTAAGTATTTCAAGAGAGAGTTTAAACCATTTGGGCACAAGACATTACAACATTTGTAGCTTTAACAATGACTAATTGTATTTAATTCTTTATACAATGAGAACATTACAGTGGTATTTTGCATTTGAATGGATTTGCTCTTCAGTGTTTGGACTTTCAGCGGTGAAATTTAAACTAAACTGAACTTCAACTCTGAAACTTGGACTGATGCAGTTTCAATTTACTAGTACTTCTGTGTTACACTCTTTGACACAATCTACTTTGTAAAAGCGCTTTAGAAATAAAGATGAATTTAATTTAATTGAGGCTGCACGGTGGCGCAGTGAGTAGCACGATCGCCTCACAGCAAGAAGGTCGCTGGTTCGAGCCTCGGCTGGGTCAGTTGGCATTTCTGTGTGGAGTTTGCATGTTCTCCCCGTGTTTGCGTGGGTTTCCTTCGGGTGCTCTGGTACCCCCACAGTCCAAAGACATGCAGTACAGGTAAATTGGGTAAGCTAAATTGTCCGTAGTGTATGTGTGTGAATGAGTGTGTGTGGATGTTTGCCAGAGATGGGTTGCAGCTGGAAGGGCATCCGCTGTGTAAAACATATGCTGGATAAGTTGGCGGTTCATTCCGCTGTGGCGACCCCAGATTAATAAAGGGACTAAGCCGAAAAGAAAATGAATGAATGAATGTATTTAATTGAATTGGATTATTCAGTTTCAATCCCAATTAATCTAAATTTGTAAATTCTTTCCAAACAGAGCTATTGAATGAATCTATATTAAGTTAATATATAGAGATTTCCTACAAGCGATAACAGATATGATCTGATTTTACCTGCAGGTATAATCTCCCGTGAGCAGGCAGAGGAACTGCTGAGCGGTGGTGAGCCTGGGCTCTTCCTGGTGCGTGTCAGTGAAAGGATCTTTGGATATGTGCTTTCCTACCGATTCAAAGATGGAATCAAACACCTGCTGATTGACTCCTCGGAGAACTGCTACATGCTGCTGGGAGACCAGATCAAATTCAGCTCGCTGAGTGAACTAGTGGAGTATCATCAGGTAATGTGCTGTATACCACTACTCCTGTGGAAGTGGAATAACCTGGGCCAGAATGATATCAAACTGAGTTTAGGCTTTATTTTCTTCATGCACATATTGTCTGAGTCTGTGAGGGACAGGAGTGCAGTGTTTTCAGTGGTTTGTACTGTTGGTGAACAACATGTCAGCTAAAGAATTTCTAATGAAAGTTGTGTGTTTTGAAAGTGAGGTTATCCAAGATCTTTACGATGAGTAGATATTAAAGGTGCAGTATGTAAGTTTGACAGCCAGTGGTTGAACTAGGTATTGCATTCCTGGTTCAAAACACACGCAAGCGCAGGTTGCCAGATTGACAACATCAGCAGGAGTGTGCCTGACTATCGAACCTAAAGGCTGATTTAAGGCTGGTTTGAGTCGTGTTCCAACTAAAAGCAATGGCAAGCGATAAAAGGAATATTTTCCATAATAAAAGGAGTTTATGTTCTAACCAATACCTAAAATATATATTTTAGAAACAGCTTCTATTTCTTGCAGCTGAACAACGGGATAAACTGTACAATGATCACCTCAGGTACACCTCATGTGCTTTATTCAGTGTTAAATGCTAATAATGCAGGTTTGAATGCCATTTCACATGACATTTATTGCCATACTACTGAAAGCAGCAGCAGATAGTTCACCTCAGATCTTGAAAATAAAATAAACCCTTTGAAATTGAACTTTAGAACTGTGACTCTGTGCAAACCAACACATATCAGTGATTCAGCATGTACATTTGATAATGTTAAAGAGGTTTAATTTGTATTACTTAGATTGTAAACCTTACCATTTTGCTTCTGAATGGCTGTATTTAAATTTATGTCGTGTTTTATTTGGTGCAAACAGCCATATTGCTTATCACTGCAAATCTCGTCACGTAGCGTGTTGTTAGGACACGTGGTTACATTGTAACCTGCTCACCTAATGTTTACGTTTGTAATATTTATATTATTTGCTAATTAATAACCTCATGTGGAACTCTGAATCTGCGTCTCATTTCGGAGTCTGCTACTGTCCACCGGAGGTCGCATTTCGGTCACGGACACATACATTGAGAGCCTTCTTGACTGAATGAATGAAATACACTGTTTTCAACCAAGGTAACCCGGGGGGCTGAAATATAATTGGCTAAACTAGCATTGGGTGGGTTAAATTACCTTAACAAAGATGGATGTTTCAGCACGTATTACCCGTTTTCAAAGCAGAATAACTGACTTCAGCATTGTTTTTCAGATAAACAAGAATGTTCACTTAGCATGTTTCTAAAATATATGCAAACATATTATGGTATTTTTATTCTTTAGGAGAGTCAAGAACTTGCATACAGCACGTTTAAGTCTATCCCTACGTTGAATACAACATGCCATCTATTGTGTGTGATCTGCTGACTTCAAACTGAACATCAGAATGGGGAAGAAAGGTGATTTAAGTGATTCTTAAAGGTATAAAAGGTCTCATGGCTATTAGTGTCAGACGTGCTGGTCTGAGAATTCCAGAATATATTTATATTTATATCTTATATTTTAAAAGAGATGCTTTCAGATGATCCTAAATGTGACAGTCCATGTGAAACCGAAGTGGCTGAGACTTTTAGTTCAGTATGTTGATGTACTTTTCAATGAAACAGAGTATTGGTTAGTGGGCGGGGCTTTCTTTTTTCGCATCATTCTCTTGTAGCAAACAAACTACAGAGCGGCGTGGTTGAGAATATTGTGGCTGAAGCGTCAAACTGATTCAACAGCGAAGGACCACCAGTCCAAACCCAGAAGCAAATGGTCAGACTTTGATTGAAGATTAGAAACGTTTTTGTTCAGTGGATTAACTTGGTTCTGTTCAGTGGTAACTAACGTGTTCACCTAAAAAATAACCATGTGTGTAAAGTGGGTAGCACGTTCGCCTCACAGCAAGAAGGTCGCTGGTTCGAGCCTCGGCTGGGTCAGTTGGCGTTTCTGTGTGGAGTTTGCATGTTCTCCCTGTGTTGGCATGGGTTTCCTCCGGGTGCTCCGGTTTCCCCCACAGTCCAAAGACATGCGCTATAGGTGAATTGGGTAGACTAAATTGTCCATAGTGTATGAGTGTGAATGGGTGTGTATGGATGTTTCCCAGAGATGGGTTGCAGCTGGAAGGGCATCCGCTGCGTAGAACATATGCTGGATAAGTTGGCGGTTCATTCCGCTGTGGCGACCCCAGATTAATAAAGGGACTAAGCCGAAATGAAAATGAAATGAAATTAAATGAAAAATGATTTCACACCGACGTTACCATGATAATGACCACAGCAATGGCACCAGTCATAGGTAGTGATGGCAAAATAAGGCTTCCTGAACCAATGAAGCTTCGCAGTCCATTGTTTCACCAAAAGGTACATTACTCGAAGCTTCATTCAGCATTGCTGTCCAATGATGCCTAGCTACTATACTAAGAAATAGCAGACAAATCAATTCGTCCAGGGTGACACAGTGGCTTAGTGGTTAGCACTGTCACCTCACAGCAAGAAGGTTGCTGGTTCGAGTCCCGGGTGGGTCAGTTGGCATTTCTGTGTAGAGTTTGAATGTTTTCCCTTGTGTTGGCATGGGTTTCCTCCGGGTGCTCCAGTTTCCCCCACAGTCCAAAGACATGCAGTATAGGTGAATTGAATAAACTAAATTGGCTGTAGTGCATGTGTGTGAATGAGTGTGTATGGATGTTTCCCAGTACTGGGTTGCAGCTGGAAGGGCATCCGCTGTGTAAAACATATGCTGGATAAGTTGGCGGTTCATTCCGCTGTGGCGACCCCTGATGAATAAAGGGACTAAGTCAAAGGAAAATGAATGAATGAATGAATGAATCCATTTATCCAGGGCCAATTACTTGACCACACATTTGTACATGTATTGCCTGTAAATAAAATGTAAAGTCTTCTGCCTGATTAATCAGAGACGACAGATTTTATTCAGTTTTCAGGCCCTTTTTTCTCAATACAAGATTAGATGCCTCGGATCCAATGTCACATAACCAGTGAAGTCATTAAAATAGGCCACGCTGAGCACATTCCATACACAAGAAACAAACATGACATAACATACCATACGCCGTTTACAGCTTGAGTCACTGGAGGGCTATTTGTTCAACTGTGATGTCTTGTTTTTGAACAGGTTTTTTCTATTAGCTGGCTGCTGTAGTGTGATAGATTGCCCAAAAATGAAAATTATGTTAATAATAACTCATGCCTCGTGTTCCCTCATTCCAATTAAACCCCTGAAGGCATATTTTGAGGATGTTTTTCGGTATTTCTCTGAACTTTGAACAAGTCGGGAACCTTATTGTCTATGGAGGATGAGGGAGCTCTCAGATTTCATCTAAAATATCTTAATTTGTGTTCTGAAGATAAACTAAGGGGCTTGAAAAGACATGAGGGTGAGTAATTAATAACAGAATTGTCTTTTTTGGGTGAACTAACACTTTAAGTGACTTTGAAGCTGGTCTGAAAATTTCATAAACAACTTATGAGTGTTTTATTACATGTATAATAAAAGAGGTTTATATTATCTTTAATGTGATGATAATGACTACAGCAACGGTGTCTCGCATCTATGGGACATGCATGCCAGTCATAGGAGGAGAGTGAACCAACTGGCAGAGTGAAGTCATTATGATTAAAACAGGCCACTGCGAGCACATTCCATACACAAGACACAAAAGAAAGGAAAGTGACATAACATGCCATACGGCGTTTACAGCACGAGTCACTGGAGGGCTGTTTGTTACACTGTGATGTCTTGTTAACGAACAGCTTTTCTCTATTTCGCTGTTTTAAAATAATAGTTCGCCCCAACATTGTCATTAATAACCCCCCCACCCCCCGAGATATTTGTCTTGATGACAAATTGTCTCTCATCCTCCATAGACAGTAAGAAAGACAGAAAAGAAAGGTGCCCCTTCAGTGGTTCAATCTGAATATGTTCAAACTACGTGATTGTCAGGGTTTACAATTGGTATGAAATCAAAATGTATAGGAATTGTAGCAGTGCTCGTTATAAACGATGTATCTGTTAAGTAAGCCCCTTCCTGCCTCTGAATAAAATAAAAAAAAGGTTATTTTGACATTTTATCTCAGAACTGCGTGATGCAAACTCTAAATTGTGGGTTAAGTCAGAATTGCGAGATGTGAACTCTGAGAAATAGTCACAATTCAGAGTTCAAGAGTTCACACTTAGATAATGCTCAACTATGATAGCAGGTTTGGCATGCTGTCCCGGGAGAGAACCCTGAGCTCGAAGATAGATGAGCCCAAGGTTCCCGCCTGGTCAAAGAGCATTAGGAGGGATACGAGATCAGGTATTTCTCGAGAGCCCCCAGTTTGTGTGTGTGTGTGGTTTTTTTTTATATACTGAGAATTGATTCAGTATGTATGCTTTAAGTGCTTGTGACTGTTATTACGATACATTTATTTACATGTTTTTAGACTGTGGGAGGAAACCGGAGTACCCCGGGAAAACCCACGCAAACATGGGGAGAACATGCAAACTCCGCGCAGAGAGTGCCGACTGGTTCAATTAAACCTTTGGCCCTCCAGCTGCGTGTTGCCCGATCATAGAAATGAGGAGGAGGGAGAAGGGAAGGATAGAGGGAGTGGGTTTCCAAAAACGAGGATAGGGAATGAAATTTAGGCAGGATAATTATAGTAGTTTTGGAATGATCTGATAGGCTAGCTAATGATTAGTAATAAGGATCAGCTGTAGTCGATCATATCACGTGCTCCTCTCGAAATTAGTTTGTGAAACTTCACTTATACAGTCCGAATTCTGAGATATAAGGTCACAATCAGGGATGGGCAGTATTTATGAAGTATTTCAAATACAAAATAGCATTTTGTAATTTGTATTTGATGGGGTTTATGAAAATGGGTTAATATTTTGTATCAAAATACTTAAGTGTCTTGTATTTTTAAAATACTGTAAAATACTTTGTAAGAAGTCTACGTGATGACATCATAAAAATGCGGCCTCTGATTGGTGCTCTCTCAGTTATTTGCCTAGGCTTGAGATCAGATCAGAAAATTGATTAATATTGAAGAAGGTGGTAATTATGCTTGAAGTATGGATGGTAATTATGCAACGCACATAAAGGAAATAACAGACAAACGGCGAGGGTATATTTGGGAGCAAGTCCACAATCATTGGAAATAATATGCTGCACAATGCTAAGATTAGTAATATTTACTGGCAGTATAGTGTACAATGTATTAGCATCTTTGTTTAAGAAAGGAGATGGAATAAAATATCAGTCCAAATATATGAATATGGAGTCTATAATCATTCTCAGTCTCAGTGCTGCAGGTGGAAATGCAGAGGAAGTTTAGAAAAAAAAACACCTAAAGCCAGAAGAAGGGAAAAACTCTTGGGAGAGTGACTGTACTACACAAATGATGGTAGTTTTAGATGGATTGCTGATGTAGATGCCAAAAAATAAGACAAGTGAAGTTAATTTCGAGAGGATCACGTGCTTATGATTGCAGCTGGTCCCGCATCAGCTCACGATTGATTCACCAATCAGATGATTCCTAACTTACTATAAATAACCATCTCAGTATCTTCGTCTTGAAAATGTATTGATCATTCCAGGACCGTTTTCAAGTGAATGAGAAACTTCTGGTTCACGGTGACTTTAACCCATGTCTAACTGCATATTGTCTGACACTAGGTGGAGCCGCTGAGCTCATCTGAGGGAGAGGAGTTTCTGCTGCAGGCGTGTGGCCAGAGATCATCCACAGCAGACTACACCGACCTCTTCACCTGATCTACTCTACAAACACACTCCTGGACTTTTACACTGTGAGCATGTGTGATCTGCACTGCCAATACACAAAAAAAAGAATAATGAATAACTGCAAATCAAACCTCTGTGAAGGCAATTATAATTCTGTTTATACGCATCAAAACATTTCATAAACACTGAATGATATCAGAAGCTTTTTTATTAATCATTGCAGAAAAACGAGCTTATTCCTTTGTGTAATTGAACCGATAAAACTCAGACGATACATTTTTTAACAGATGAAACTTTTGATTAATTTTTCATCCAGGTGTGTGTGCGCGTGCGTGCGTGCGTGCGAATAAATGCTCTCTTCATTCAGTACAAACGAGCTGGTCAGTTTAATGGAAAGAAGAATGATTAATTTAAGTTAACAAGCAACTCAGCAGTTTGTTAATTTTAATGAAAATCATTCGTTCATTCATTTTCTATTTGGCTTAGTCCCTTTATTAATCTGGGGTCGCCACAGCGGAATGAACCGCCAACTTATCCAGCATATGTTTTACGCAGCAGATGCCCTTCTAGCTGCATCCCATCACTGGAATGAAAACATCCAAACACAATCATTCACTACGGACAATCTTAGCCTACCCAATTCACCTATACCGCATGTCTTTGGACTTGTGGGGGAAACCGGAGCACCCAGAGGAAACCCACGCAAACATGGGGAGAACATGCAAACTGACCCAGCCGGTCCTCGAACCAGCGACCTTGCTGTGAGGCGATTGTGTTACCCACTGCGCCACTGTGCTGCCCTTTAATGAAAATCATTTTGAGTGAGAATACATTTATTTCCTGTGAAAAAAAAGCACAATTAGCACTTTTTGAGTGAGCTGAAAACATTAGGAAGGAAATAATGTTAACAATACTGTACTGAACATTTTATATGGTTGAACTATTCCCAAGTCGTGCGTGTTGGCTTTATTTTATACCAATAAATGCTAATTATTTATATTCAATTCAAACATAGACAAATGCATAAAAGTGACTCAAAGTGTGCAAATTTAAGCTTCCCTTATGGATGTGCACATATTTCATAAAGTGACATGAGCTCATAAACACACTCCGATTCAGCTGGAGAACGACACGAAAACTCTACAATATCATCAAGAACATTTCTCTTGTTACAATTTTTAAATACATTTGTTTCCCTTTATGAATCCAGATATCATTTCAATACATTTAAAGTATGAAAGACTATAACAAAGGTCTGGAAGACATTTGACTTGCATACCAGCATCTACATCTTCAATTGAGAACTTGTTGTGTTTGTCTTTTGAGGCGACAAACAGAATTTCCTGGCATTCTACAGTACAGTTCTGGTAATAAAAACAATCTGCTCATCTCCTGTAACAAGTGTCTTCCCGTTCAACTAAATGTTTGAGTGAGAATGCATAGCTTCATGTAAGATGATGATTGTGAAGAAAACAAATACAATTTAAGTTAAACAGAATGATTAAATCCCATCTGAAGAGCTGGTCTAAAGCTTAAAGTGATAGTTCACCCAAAAATGAACATTCTGTCATTGTTTACTCACCATTGCAAACCCATTTGACTTTCTTGAGGAAAAAACAGCCATTGATTTCCATAGCATTTCTTTTGTTCCTACTATGGATGTCGATGGCTGCTGGTTTCCCACATTCTTCAGAATATCTTGTTTTGTGTTCAATAGAAGAAGGAATTCATTAAAGTTTACAACCACTTGAGTGATAAAAACTTGATAAAAACCCATGGGTACTTGATCATTGGGTTCCAGTACTAAGACGTCATTCCTGTGAAAAGCACCCAAGGAACCGTTTCCACCACACAGAGTTCCTCCTCTATCATCAGGTGTGTGTTTGATTTAAGGCACAGCATTACATGAAAAACTGTCCCAGTAGATTGGCCACACCGAGCAGGATGAGGAAGCCGTGGAAGAGGGTGGAGGTCCAGCGTAACTCACCTCTGCGCTTCAGCGAGACCATGTGGATCAGAGAGGGAAGCACAAACACCAGAGCCAAGCCACATAAAGCCCCCGAATACCTGAAAGCAGAGCAGAGTTTAACACAGCATGAAGGCCTTCCATGCAAATCTTTCCTGGTACTACGCACACGCACACACACACTTCACATGTTAATTCACCCAAATAAAAATTCTGTTACTAATTGCCCAACCTCATGTCGTTTCAATCCCTTGAGGCCTTCATTCAACTCTTGAGACACAAATTAATATATTTTAATCCAAGATCATCCTCATCACCTATATAGAGGAAGAGGTCCCGAGATGGCCAGAAAAGGAACCAAAAACATTCCATGTGACTTCAATAGATCTACTGTAATCCTATGAAAAAAAAAAAAAGACTACTTTGTTTGACCCATGTCTTCCAAGTCAGATTAGGGTGCATGTTTACTACGGGCAATACATTGCCTGTGTGTTGCATTGTTGACTCTTATGGCAGTACATCGACCTGTCTTCAGTAAATGCACACCCTTACCTGACGCAGGTAAGAATATATTAGGCAAAACAGTAATTTTTACAGTGTTTTTGGTGCACAAAAGTGTTCTTGGAGCTTCACATAATTACAGTTGAACCACTGAAGTCACATAGAATGTTTTGACAAAGTTTTTGGTTCTTTTGCTGTTTTTTGGATGATGAGGAAGCTCTCAGATTTCATCTAAAATTTCTTAACTTGTGTTCAGAAGATGAACCCTGAAACACGAGCTGAACTCATCTTTGTGTAAATCATCGTAAGGCTGTTTCATCGGATTCATCAAATGTTAGTTTGTATGAAACTAATGCGCACCTGCTCTATAACAGGTGTACATTTATTAAACTTGCATGTTCTTTTTGCCAAAGTGATTACTGAATTTGGTTTGAAAGTTTGTTTGGTCTGTCTTTTTTTTTTTTGGTAGACTAGAGTTTATGGCTGTTTCACTTTGGCTAAAGCCACGGTCACACTGGAGCCAATGTGTCAGACCAGAAACGCAAGCTCGTGCGACAAGTTTCGCTGCGTTGCAAAGAAATCGCATCATGTGACTGCGTGAGACCAATCGAAGATCAAAACATGACTTCTCTGGACAGAAACTTAAAATATGGACCAATGTCTAATCATCTTGTTTAATCACGCCCCTTTTTGCAGTGCCATATAACAAAATTTTTCATGCTCAAACTCTAGTGAGACCGTGGACCATAAGACATCCCTGACTTTTTAGCCAGTCATCCAATCAGTGGAGAAGGGGTGGGACAAATACACTGACCAGCTGTCCTACAGTACTTGTACAGTGAATGAACAACAAAGAAGGTAAAATATAAAATCTTTTATATTCAGTAATACCAAAGACTATAGAGCACACAAGACATGTCACTCATATCGTTTTGAATGGGGGAAAAGTGTAACAGTCAATATGGCGAATGAAGCCCCACCTACTAGCAAAGGAGCCAATTATCAATCGTTATAGACTGACGATTCTCCGGGTGAGGGGCTTGGTCCAGACGTGTGTTTTTACGACAGTTTATGCAGTTGCTATGAACCCTCTGAGGTTGGCAGTTGCGCTAAAACCTCAGCGAACACTTGCTTCATAGACGTGTGAAATATCCACATAAACCCTGAAATCTCTACTTTAAAAGGAACCAAGTGCACTTGAAAACAAAAGTTCTCTGGTTTTGTCATTTGTATGAAACCAACTCAAGGTACAGTCTATCCTGTCGAACGCACATGACAGCAGCTATTCAAACGCCCCACAAAAATGTAAACAGAGATCGCTGTCATTTCGGGTGATTTGCCATTAAGACCAAGTTGGTTACTTCAGAAGACCACCAGAAAAATTATTTCACAAAATAACCCAATTAAAAATATATTTCATGGAAGAAAAAAAAACAATGATCAAAATCAGAGAACCCTGAAATATATCAGCTCTCTTACCTGATGATGGAGCCAATGTTGGGGTAAAACTTGGCCATCAGAACTCCAGCGCCGACAACGAGGACGTTCAGAACAAACACATGGAGGAAACTAAACATGAGAAAACACACAGAATGTACATTGTAATTATCACATAAATATTACAAGCACATTTATCTACTCGCATATCAGTCTGACAAATGATTGTGATCATTTCCATGGGGGCTTGTAATTATGCTGTGCTCAACACATAGCATACACATTGTTTAAAGGAAGTTGCACACTGATATCTTTATGTGGTGTTTCACTTTCAATCACAATCATGATTGGGCCATGAAATGCAGGATTAGAAACTGGTGAACGTGCTTCAATGAAATCAAATCTCTACTTTATGAATACATAGTGTCAGAATACATCTTAAACGAGCCTTAAAATATCTAGAAACTCACAATCATGTAATAAAAAACAATTAAGTCAGCGCACCTAATTAAATAAGATCTTAACAGTCTTAACTAATAACTTAATTTTCCACTTAAACAGATGCTAACATTGTTCCATAAAGTACAACATAGTGTGATGTTTCAAAAAAGAAGTGTTTAGATTGCTGTACATGTTATTTCACATCCTAAAGCAGGATTGTTTACCATTCATTCATTCATTTTCTTTTCGGCTTAGTCCCTTTATTAATCTGGGGTCGCCACAGCGGAATGAACCGCCAACTTATCCAGCATTTGTTTTACGCAGCAGATGCCCTTCCAGCCGCAACCCATCACTGGGAAAGATCCATACACTCTCATTCACACACATACATTACGGACAATTTAGCTTACCCAATTCACCTATAGCGCATGTCTTTGGACTTGTGGGGGAAACCGGAGCACCCGGAGGAAACCCACGCAAACACGGG
>CAIGQW010007556.1:1222494-1244085 GCA_903798125.1 Danio choprae
TCTTCTTCCTGACAATTTGACCACAATGACTCATCTCCATTTTTCCCTTTATAAAAGATGTTTCTTTCAGCAACTCTAGCCGTTTCAGCTTCTCTGTAGAAGAGGTCTTGTTTTTTTATAATTTATGGAATATGGAACTAAAGGCGTAGCTAAATGTGAAGAATTAGAGAATAATGCACTGATGGGAACACTTACATTGTTTTCTTGATGTTTGTTGTTCTTCATGAGCGTGATGATGCAGTTGTGAATGAAAAATGCCAATGTGAGAACTCCACTCAGCTGAGGAAACAATGTTCGGAACTCTAAAGCAAGACAGAGATACAAAGACAACCACACATTACATGTCAAACAAGAGTGTGCACTTATTCACACTTTCACATGACTCACAAGTCAGTGCTTCAACTGTTATTGGCCATTTAATCATCATCAGGTGTGAATCACTGCATTAGTGATGATAGTTCATGCCTCCTCATGTATGAGCCATAGAGCCGCTTTCAATGTCTTAGAAAATTTTAATCACTATATTGTTTTCTGAAGCAAGTTACAAGATGATTTTCACATAATTTTGAAGTAAAAACTTTAGACAAGAAGATCCAGTTCTCAAAAGTCTGGTAAACAAATATTCAATGTGTTTATTTATAAAGTTATCTCAGACTTTTTTCACTAAATGTATTTCTCAAAAACACAATCTTGTACATAAATGTTGCTAACATTTTACTGTAGCCCAGTTTGTGCTGTTTACAGCTGTATTAGACTTTAGCCACATATTTGTTTAGACAAATTTAGACAAATGTCAGGGCAAATCAGAACTTCGCCATGCCCCCCAAAACACCCTCTGGCCGCAGAGGGTTAATGTCAGGCAAACTGTCCAGAAATCACTAGCTGCATTTCAAAAGCTGAGCAGCAAATGAGGCGAGAGTTGAAACTGCTTTCTGAATCTTTGATCTTGTTTTCATCTGGTATTACCAAGCATTAAAACGCATCTTATGTGACCACTTGTTTTTCATTGAGAGTCACAGATTTCATTAAGATCCTCTTATTTCGTCTTTCTCCACATCACTTTTGTGGAAGCACTTTTCAGAAGTGCTGAATGAACAAATCCATGGTACACAGCTTAAACTCCATGTGACCTGGAAGTTGCTGAGACTTTTATTTCAGTATGTTGATGTACTTTCAGCTGAAATGGACAATTTAGTAGGAGATGGGGTTTCTTTTTGTGCATCATTCCCTCATAGCAAACTCATAGCAATAGGGGAGTAGTTAAGAATATTTTGGCTGAAGCAGTCAAACAGAGAAGGACCGCCACTCCAAACGCAGAAGCAAGTGGCCAGATTTTGTCTGAAGTTTACCAAAAAAAAATAATATTAATTTTATCTAGTGCAGCGGTCCTTAACCACCGGGCCACAGACCGGTACCTGTCTGTGGATCAATTGGTACAGGCCGTACAAGAAATCATGAATTATTCATTTATTCATTTTCTTTTCGGCTTAGTCCCTTCATTAATCTGGGGTCGCCACAGCGGAGTGAACCGCCAACTTATCCAGCATATGTATTACACAGCGGATGTCCTTCCAGCCGCAACCCATCTCAGGGAAACATCCATACACACTCACTCATTCACACACACACACACACACACACACACACGCACACCACACACACACACTATGGCCAATTTAGCTTACCCAATTCACCTGTACCGCTTGTCTTTGGACTTGTGGGGGAAACCGGAGCACCCGGAGTAAACCCACGCGAACACGGGGAGAACATGCAAACTCCACACAGAAATGCCAACTGACCCAGCCGAGGCTCGAACCAGCGACCTTCTTGCTGTGAGGCGATTGTGCTATCCACTGCGCCACCGCGTCACCCAATCATAAATTATTTCCATTTTATTTATTATGCGAGTCTGAACGATCTTTTATTTAGAAAAATTACCGTTTTCACTCGCTTACATCTCGGTCACTTGAGCGCCCATATTTAACCCACAAGCAGCAAAATGAGTAAGAAAGACGTCTTTGGAAAGTTTCTTTGCTAAGGGGAAAAGGCCCAGTAAAGGACTCGCTAACTGCCAAGGAATAAATCCGCAACCCATTTGTCAACAAATCAGGTGAATCCACCATGTCTGTGCAAGAAGATCAACTGCTGGAGATTGCATATCATGGTGGCCTTCTAGGGGCTGTTCGCATATCGCGTCTTTTCTAGAGTTCGCACAAGTTCGTTATTTAAAATGGAGGTGTGTGGCCTGTGCGCTCACTCGCGCCTTCCAGATGCACCCAGTTGAATAAATGCCACGAGCACATCACGAGTCACGTGACAAGAACTGACCAATCAGATTCAGCTTGTATGGAATATACACATTTCGGTCGACTAATTATCTCAGACAAACACAGAACACCCAAACACTGCAGTGCTTTGTAATTTTCTCCATAAATAAAAACTCGTATCAGAGTGACAGCAATGTTTTGTCAGCTCGTCATCCTCTGACAAAATGGTTGATGGTCGCCTATCATCCTACGAATGTGCTTCACCCAGTAGACCAATAACAACAGATTGGAGAATTTGGACCAATCACCACAGATCAGCTTCTCGCAAATATAGAGGTTTGGAAAAATTATATCATTGAACGACACGTTTAGACAATGTTAACCTGTTCTTGGGGATTCCCAAAATGAAATTATGTATCTGTCATAATTCATAATCGGGTTACTTAGACAAAATCAATGGATCTTTAGCAGTTTCTTTATGCTTAATCCTCCAACAATAGCACTTCCCACTTCCTATTATTTTTTCCTTCTTTGTTTGCTCTTCAGGTGGTTCATTCCACTGTGGCAACCCCTGATAAATAAGGGACCTAAGCCTAAGGAAAATGAATGTTTGCTCTTCATATTTCCTTTGGTTGTAAAAAACACACAATGCTAAACTACCCAGATTTGTCAAAGCACCTGAACATTGTTGCTTTTCTTTTCTGGTCCTTCTATTATCCTCATTTGTAAGTCGCTTTGGATACAAGCATCTACTAAATGGACAAACGTAATGTAAATGTCATCCAATTGGGATCAGACTGACGAAAATGTCTCTAAATGCCAGGTGTAAATGGTATAAAAACATATTTACCCTGTAGAATTATCTGCCTTGTCATGACATGTGAAAGACAATTAATAAAAAAAGATATAGCATTAAAATGTGCATAGTTTTACACTCAAGAAGTTGCATGCTTTGGTTAAAAAAAAAAAAAAAAAAAAAAAAAAGTGTACCTGGAACAAAAAACTTTGATGAATCAAACCAGTGGAACTCCAGGTGAAAGCCCAGCTGAATAGCTTTATATGTGACCAGGAACATGAGATAGATCACTGATATTGTGCCTGTGAAAAAGAAACAAACAAAGTCTATTAAAAGAGCAGGCAAGCCAAACCCTAACTGGAAACCTTAATGTTTCACTGAATAATGACTATTTATATGGAAATATTTAAAAAGACTTAAATCAAGCAGCAATTTATAGACTATAGATATTTACGTCTTTTACATAAGAAATAATATGCCAAAATTAAGTGTGATTTCCCTGAAACAAGCAAAATAATCTGCCAATGGGGTAAGCAAAATAATCTTATGTCAGAAGGAAAAACAAGATTATTTCGCTTACCCCATTGGCAGATTATTTTGCTTGTTGTAAGGAAAAACTCACTTAATGTTAGCATATTATTTCTTAAAACAACACAATATTCTTTACTTGTATAGAAAATGCTTCTTGATTTAAGAAGTTTTAGATATCTGGACAAAAAAAATAAACAAAATAATTTAGTGTGTAAGATCATTAAAGGGTTAGCTCACCCCAAAAGGAAAATCCTGGCATTACCCACTAAAAAAATCATGTTCACAACAAACATTATGGTAACACTTTATTTTGATGGTCCCAATTGCACATTTTGTTGACTAAAAGTTGCATTGCAACTACATGACAATTAGTTCTCATTTGAGTATTAGTAGACTGTCTGCTTAATATCTGCTGATACTGCTCCTTCAACAGACATTTATCTGACTATAAGATACTTTGCAAGTACATGTCAACTTACACTAACCCTAACCCTAACCCCAACCTAACAGTCTACTTATAATCTTTTGAGAATTGGTTGGCATGTAGATGCAATGTAACTTAAATTAAATGTCCTTAAATGTAACTTAAATGCGTTAAAGGGACCATCAAAATAAAGTGATACCAACATGATATATACATTTTGAAAAGAATTCTGATTCTCCACTGAAAGTCTGGTAAAAGGATAAATACATATTATGGCTTTACACAGAAAACATAAATATATATGAATCAAGCAATTTATATGATACACAACTTTATTCATAATCATATTGATCAGTGAACATGCTCAACAAGTGAGAACAAAACCTCAGTGTTTGTTCAATGAGGTAAAATATATTTCACTGATCAAATATGGGTTGAAAAAAAAATCTGTTCATCTTATAAAGAGCATCATAGTTGCATTAATAGACATTGAATGGAGATAAATTAGAGAAATTAATTTCTTATGGGTTTGGTAAATAACAGAAATGTTCATGTTGGGGTGAAATAACCATTTAACTGACTAGAACCCACAGTATCTGGTCTGCTTGTCTTACAAACCTTATAACATCTCAATTTCCTTAGGAAAACGTGCATCTTGCAATTCCCTTGAAACACTTTTTATGACAAAATTATAATTTTGCTTAAAACAAATAATTTACTTGTTTAATTTAAATTCAAAAAGAAATATCACTGCTCTAGGGGAGAAAATGAAGGTCATACCTAAGAAAGTGAACCTGGCGAAGAAAGAAGCGGAGCGGAAATTGAGCAGCGGCAGCAGCAGAAGAATGAGGTAAAGCGGGATGGTATTGGTTTTACTCCACCAGCGATCAAACTCCAGACCTGTGCTGTTATCACTTCCAGAGTACAGGAAAGTGCTACTGTTCCCGTGTGGATCCAGATCTGGATATGGGCATATGACTATTGCGAGAGAACACACAAACACACATACACATTATACATTATTCAAATAAGCACATTTAAGGCCCGTTTTGGACAACGTTTCAATCATTATGGTGTTCATTAGGTCAAACGAGACATCAGAGAGGTCCTAGTTTTATCATTTTACTAACATCACACCTGAAACCATTAATCAGCCTAATTAATCGATCAACCAATAAGGTGTTAAAAAAAAAAATAATAATAATAATAATAATAATAATAATAATAATAATAATAATAATAATAATAATAAAACAATATACTGTATATCTAAAATTAAGTTTTCAAATCAAATTTCAAATTTAAACTCTTTGTGAGAGTATTTAAAGTATAAATATAAAACTCCCCCCTATGAAATAGAAGTATCAATATCACCATCTCTTCTAGGTGCTTTAACAAGTTCAATAACAATATAATGAAGAGTTGATAAACTAAGTTTAAAAGCACTGAAGGGAGCAGCAATGGGATTTCCTTGGTCATTCAGCAATATGTTACTTTGTTTTACCTATACTGTATTTAGGACATTTAACAATATAAAATACATTTTGGTGTTACACAAAATGATACCTTTAAGTTTTCCCTAGGCAAAAAGGTGTAAAAGTCTGACATTTTGTTGTAAATTACCCTCAGCGAGTGAAAAGAGATTTCTTAAACGTTCTGATCCTTGGTCTCCTTTTAATTAAAATTCGACTGCATATTTGGGGGGGGGGGATATTTTATAGATGTTTTGTGGACGATCCTTACAACAACAAAAAAGCTAATAACAGAAATTTTAAATGTGCCAATTGCAAACTCATTACTTAAAGTCAAATATTGAATAATGAAAGACGACATATCATTGGTCGGTTTCAGTGACGTTATTCTGATCGATATTTTTAGGTTTTATTTTTCCTCTCACGTAATTCCTTGCATTGTTTGGTTTTATGTACAAATCCTCTTATTAAACTGACTAATTGGAAGATTTTTCATTATGTTGGTAGGATGTAAACTCTGGCTATGCAGAATAGTATTCTTATCCTTAGGCATTCTATACAAATCAGTCACTACAGACACTTTACCACTGGTAAATGGCACTTGTGTTTACATTTAATTGTTATCCTTCCCTATTATTTGGTCATACTTTACATCACTTTTGCACTTAGACCTACGAGTACTATTGACTATTCATCGTATATGCATAGTTAGATTACTGCTCCAGTATGTTAGTTATTTAAAGGTTTATAAATTGCTCTTACATCCAGTTTTGTGTTTATATTTATGATTATGTTGATGTAGCACTGTGGTCCTGCGAGAGAGAACATTCCACTGTATGTAACAGAATGACAATAAACTTGACTTGACTTGATTGAATGAAACCATGTTTGGGGGTTACAAGAGAGTGGGAAAGCAAGAGAATGAAAAGCATGTGGATAACCTGATTACAATCATAATCTGTGCATTTCAGTACAATGCACTAAAGCATGAATAACATGTTTTGGTGGACTTTGTCACAACACATATCATAACAATCACATGCCAAGTCAGTAGACAGAGGGCAGGTGGTCTTTTGTGCGTGTTTGAACAAATTCGAACCACATGAAACTTTGCTTAGACGTCTATTTATTTAGCATTATCCACTTATGACCAGGTTGCAAAATGCATCTTAATACAAATCCCAACAATCTTTTGCTAAATTAAAAAGTTGTTGGTGTTTTTTGGTCAAAATTGGTCAAGTTACAAATAAAACTGTAATTTTCAGGGTCAGATTTGTTATAGTGTCACATTGATACTTTTTTTTAGTAACGAGTAATCAAATTAATTACTGTTTCCCCCGTTACAGTTACTGACAATAACATGCTCGTTACTATAATTGAAAACACTGAAGCGGTTTTCATGCGAGCAGCGACTCTATTAGCCTTAGGACCTCTCTTTCTCTGGGGTGTGTGTGTGTGTTCGGGGCGGTACACATAACCAACCAGTGATGACTATTGGTGTGTCTGTGAACGTGGTGTAACTGAGAACGTGATGATTGGCTTAGAATACTTTCCATCATTCTGACTCCTGGTTGGCAAACGAGTTCAAAGGTAGCATTTGCAAACTGGAAATATAAGCACTACTTTTCCCTCATTCAGGTGAAAGGCGTGGATGTTTATGTATTGTGCAACTTATTCCCAGGAAAAAGTCTCTCTTCATCGGTGACAAGTAATTCTAATCTAATAAAGCGCCTCACATCTTCACATGCTGCCACAAAATTAGTGGCTACGCAGATGATAACGTGAGCTCTGCTACCAAAGGAGGAGACGAAGCCTCGACGTCAAAGCAAATAAAACTTCATTTTTATCCACCATAAACACTTATTACTCAGACAGAATTTAACAAAATAATATCTAGATATATAGTTGCTGCCGTTGTCTCTCACATTGTCCCACAACAACATTAAAATAGTGTAGACTAGTTTTATAGTCATTTGACAATTAAAAAGATTTTTTTAAGTAACGTAATAGTTACTTTCCCTGTTAATTAGCTTTTATAATTATGTAACTCAGTTACTATTTGTGAGAAGTAACTAGTAACTATAACTAATTACTCTTTTAAAAGGAACGTGTCCAACACTGGTTATCATTAAGTGTTGCGGTATTGAAAGTACTCCAGTAATTTCAGTGCAAGGTTTTGTTAAAAGGCACAGTATGTATGATTTTGACATTAAAATATACAAAAAAACAACACTACAACCGTGTTATTACTTACATACTCAAAATCCCAAATGATTCTTAGAATGTTCAAATGCAGATAAATTAGCAGTTTTAACTAGTTTAATTAGTGCCATGCTAATTTCCAGTTTGGTTTTACAGAAAACAGCAAATCGCCACAGATGCTTTAATATGTTGTGTGTTTTATTAGACTGCACACAGCAGCATTATAACAGAACCCTAAAATGTATTTAGTATGATAAAACAGTGCTGCTTCTTGTCCACATGATCATGAACAGAAGAACTGGAAGCGGTAAATAGTATCATAATAAAAGCTCCACTGCTTTCATTCTGCATAACGCTCATCTGTCATCTGCAATTCCTTTAGCATTCTTGTTTCAATTCGATTAATCTACTTTATACTACCATGATAATAAGTTTTCAATACTTTAGCACATCCATGAACACGATTTCTGCAGGACTTTAATAAAGATGACAACTCCTATGATTCCACACTCAGTCATGGTGTCATCAAATTACGCTATTGTTTGTTGTGAATATACGCCCTCTAGCAGTGAAAATTACATAACGCGCCTTTAAATAATTACAGCATAAGGGGCCGATCACACTGAACACGCTTTTACGTTCCAAAAACGTGAGGTGCACCACACTGCCTTTTTTGTTGTCAAGAAAAAAAAAGAAAGGGCAAGGGCAAAAACGTGAGGCGCAGCAGGCGATTAAAACGCTTACGCAGGGCTCAAAACACTCGCGGCCATTAGTAAATCATTCAAAAAAGGCACCTCTCAACACAAAAAGCACGTTCGGTGTGATCGGCCCCTAATGCAGGTAAATGTATATATCAAACCATTTGGGTTGTGCTGAGTATCTTTGACTATTTAATGTCGTAAATGACTATGCTTATGACTTCAGAATATTTTATAATAATAATAATAATAATAATAATAATATATATTTTTTAAATCACTAGGACTGCTTACCTTTCTCTGTTCCATTTGTCCCAAATGCATCTGATGTGTTGACATTGTGAACATAGTCTGTAAATGCAGAATATATAAAAGGTTATTCAGAAAAACAATGTTATAATTCTAATGGGCAGTAAAACAAAATGAGGAACGGCAGGAAAAAGCGATCACGTACTGTAAATGAATTTTCCCGTATTGAACAGGAAGTTGGACATGAGCACCCAGTAGACCACCATTGCACCAATCAGTGACACTAGCGAGAAGACGAGACTCGACCATTTTCCAAATCCCCCAAAGTAATATTTACACACATCAGGAAACTCCCAGTCTGAGGTATCTACGTAAGCTGCAAAGACAGTTTCATATTTAAAAAATAAATAAATAAAATTGTTAACTCTGTAAAACATGACATATAAAACAAGACACAAACAAAAATGACATGCATACACATACTGTATACATACACTTGTATGTATACAGTATGTGTATGTATGTCATTTTTCTTCTTCTTCTTCAAAAGAAGCTTAATGGGGGCACAAATGAAGCAAAAAAAAAAACCTTGATATTAATATGGCCATAAATCCAAACTAAATTCTGATAACTTTAAATGTAAATCAATAAATTTTTTTACGACTGAATTGCAGAAATATCTATATAAATATTGGATGTCACTCTAAAATAATATGTCTTTGGAACATGATATTTAAATATCCAGTTTTGCGTTCAAAGCGATGTACGTTTTATTATGGGGCAAACATATAACACAATTATAATTGAAAGATATACAAAAATAAATGTTTGATGGATATTGCTTGACAATCACACTTAAAAACATTTTTGTAACCCTTTCTATGGAGCTCATGCTTACAATAAATCATAATTCTGTTTATAATTATTTATAAATCAATCATAACAATTCTATAAATGTATCTATAAAGACACAACAAACATTATACTGTATTCGAATGACATTTATAATAAAATAACATTTTCATCCTGTTTTCACTTTACTTAAAGCCATCGATGATGCATTTATAGAGATTGGTAACTGTAGTTTGACTCGCAATAAGTATTTAGAAAGGCACAGGGCTCTTATCAATAATATAAAACCACTTATTTATTTGACAGAACAAAATCTGTTAACTTACTAAGAAATCTGCAACTGTAGAATAACAACATTTTAACTTTGCAGACTGCATCTTTATAAATACAATCATGACTGACTAATTAATACTTATAAACCATGTATAATGTGTTATGAACGTGCATTTAAACAATGTAATGCATCCCTAATAAGTATTAAAGACAATATCATAAATGGCTATATCGAATAATGGCTAATACAGTATAATATTTGTTGCCTCTTTATAGATATATTAGTAGAATCGTTAACATTGATTAGAAATAATTATTAACAGAGTTATAAATCATAATGTGCTTCATAGAAACTGTTACCAACATTTCAAGCAGGTTTAAAAGCAGTTTCTTTCTTTTGATCATGTTGATAATTTGGAGGCTTTAGAAATGTCCTTATCAAATCTGATAAAGTAGGCAGGTTTACAGAGGTAAACAGACCACTCAAGAGAAACAGAAAACCACAATTCTTGTCATTTAGTAAGACCAGCTTATGTGAAAACTACAATTACATTCACTTAAAACAAGTAAAAAAAACAAACACTGGATTTAAACGTGGGTCACATTGTACATCTAACAAAACATAATCCTAGTCTCTATCATAGTCTCTATCACAAGAAAAAACAAAAACAAAACTGTGTGTCTCTTTAAAAAAATAATTATTAAAAAATCCGTTACACTGAGAATGTTAACATTATAATGAATGTGTTTGTTTAAGAGCTACATTGAATCACTCATGTATTGTGGAAAAAATGTGAAAGGATGGTTGCTTATGTGATTGGCTCACGTATGGATTTTGTGGACTTCAACACTCTGTAGCAGCAATAGAGCGTCAACAGGCCCATAAGAACAATAATGATGATGCCCAGAGTAAATCCAGCCTAGAAAGAGAACAAAAAACACCTTCATTATAGCTGGCAATGAGCAATGAGTAAATGAAAAATAGGACAGAAAAAGTCCCCTTACTTGTTTTATTCCCCATGGTATACTTAATATAGATGTTCCCATCATGGTGTTCCATATGGCAAAGCTGTTTATACACACATACACACACAATAATTTAAACAAAGGTTTTAATATCAGTACCATGGAAATGTCAAAAGCAATTTCTCAGTAAAATTAAACCATTTTAAATTTAGTAGATAATTTGTAGAATTTATAAATATGTAAATATTAGAAGCAAGCATAAATGCCTACTACTTTCATACGAATATATATAAATTATGTCATACTTCATTTTAACAGTTCAATTCTCACCATTAACGAAACATTAATAATAGCTTTTGCCTCAAACTCCTAATTAGCTGCTTAGAAATAGTTACTAAATGTGCTTGGGTTTAGGTATTGGGATTAAGGATGAATAATAAGATTATGCAGAATATGTGCTTTATAAGTACAAATAAACAGCCAATATCTTTACAATATGAAGGTAATACGCCACTTTGGTCATTTAACTAAATTGTTACCCTAAATGATATTGTACAAGAATTAGCCATAAATCCAGTAAAACGGTTACAAGCTGCCATGAGATTGCATTGGAAATATCAGCACACCAATATTTTTTCTTGGAAAAAAAAAAAGACTTAAAAAAAAATAATACCCATATAAGCATTTAGAATTTTTGCTAAATACTGTAGGCTGCCCAGATGCTAAACCTAAAGTTACAGAAAGCACTGTCCTGTGAAAAAGCCATGGATATTTGAGAAGTCAAATATTGTTTCGCTTACTGCTGTATTTGATGGCATGGACTTGATCAAAAACATTTTTTTTTTCTAATTATTCCAAACATGCATTACTATTAGACTTTATAACACAACATTTTTGAAATGTACAACAAAACACTGCATTATTTTTGTCAAATAAGTCCAATAAATTAAAATAAAACACTGAAAAAAAAATCAAAAAGAAGTTTTGATTGACTAATGTTGTTTTAATAAATAATAAGAATAGTAATAATGCATGGTAATTATATATTGAATTATTTGATAATTATTTATTGTTTGAGAATTATGTTACATAAAGAAACTGCAGAAATATTTTTAGAAGTTAACCAGACTTTTATTTTGGTGGATTGAAGAAAAGAGTGTGTGACCCTAGTTTTCTCAAATAAAGCTGTGACTCACAGAGAAGCTCTAATTTCATATTTCAATCAAATTGTTTTGCATATCTAAAGCCAAAATTCTGTTGCATTACTAAGGGCTGGCACTGCAATGCCTGGCTCTGAGGGTGGTCTTACATTGTGACAATGCTGGGATTTTTGACAGCGCTGTCTCCTCCCTGCACTTTGAACGCTGTTCCCAGTGGACTGTAGATATAGATATCCTCATGAGAAGGAATCACGTGGTCTGGAGGTGCCTGCAGAGATAAGGTGCATAAACAAATACATTACATCACAGAGCCTTTAATATTCTATGGGACTAGATCACAAACTTCATATGTCCCCAAACAAATGATGCATTGTGCTGAATGATTGGCAGAAAGCTGAATATGCTTGAAGACCATGTTAATCTGTGTTTAGAAGCGCATCCTCTACAAACCAAACAGTGCATGAGAAAAAGAAAATCAAAGCCATGGGCTAATTTAATTATACGCAGATACAAACAGCTAAAATCTATGTTAAATGGCATTTTAAAAGATTTTTGTTCTCAACTTACAGCCATCAAACAGCAAGATGATGTCACAATCAGCTAATTTTAGCTTCGGACTAATCGCCATATGAATAATCAACACAAATAACAAATGAATCATGTTCTTGTGTTCCTCTTTTTTGTGTGTAATTGTTTGCTCATTCTAGTGTTATTCCACACCTGTAGTTCATGTTTCAAATAATACATAGTTCTGAATGTGACTGAAGGTTTGTTTACCAAACAACAATGGAGTAAAAACTGAAAAGTGTTACATGAAAAAAATAACAACATTGTCAAAGTTGTCATGTATCCATAAAATGACTAAAATGCTGTATTTTGCACAATAGGCCAATAGTGGTCAATATCAAGTAAAGGAAGTCTACAAATCTGTGTACGCCTGAGGCTTGGGGAAAAATGGTTTGAGAAATTCTGCATTGATTCTGAGATTTCTAAATGCATCACTATTCTTCTCTTGTATCAATTCTAGGCTAGGTTTCAACAACAAATGGCCCTTTAGAATAGTTTTAACAACAGACGGTGCTCTAGGCTACTTTTTAAGAACAGATGGCGCTCCAGGCTAGTTTTTAACAGCAGATAACACACTAGTCTAGTTTTAACAGTAGATAACACACTAGTCTAGTTTTAACAGTAGATGGCACACCAGGCTAGTGTTAACAGTGGATGGCACTCTATGCTTGTTTTTAACAGCAGATGGTGCTCTGGGCTAGTTTTTAACAGCAGATGTCACTCTAGGCTGGTTTTTAACACCAGATGTCGCTCTAGGCTAGTTTTTAACAGCAGAGGGCACACTAGGCTAGTTTATACCAGCAGATGGCACTATAGGCTTGTTTTTAACAGCAAAGAATGCACAAGGTTAGTTTATAACAGCAGTTGGCACTCTAGGCTAGTTTTTAACAGCAGATGTCGCTCTAGACTTGTTTTTAACAGCAGATGGTGCTTGAGGCTCATTTTTAAACGTACACTCGAATGCTCATGATTAAGAGCGAATGCGTTCGACTGAGTAATGTAAGCTGGCTTTGTCACAAATGAATGAAAACAAAGCTCACTGTGAACCATTCTGAAATGCATAAATGATTATTTTAGATTCAAGTGGTTGTGAAAGCAGAAAGTGGATGCAAGCAGAGAACAACTGTTTGTAAAGCAAACAGCAACATCTGCTGTTAAAAACTAAGCTCAGAATTGATTCAAGACAGAACAGACTTTTTTGATATATTGAAAATCTCAGAATCCATGAAGAATTACATTCCCTAGTAAATCAATGCATATCTAGTTAGCCCAGGGTTTAAGATTGTATAGTGTGAAACCTCAGCATTTGTAAAACCAGGATTAAACGTATATTGTAAATTATAAATCAGAATTCTGTTTATCCAGGATTAGGTTGACACTGGGTTCATTATGTGAAGTGTAAAAACTCCTAATATATTATTAAAACTTGACAGGTTTAATGACTGCACTCATCAACTAACTACAACAGCCTTAATAATCTACTCACTGAAGTTTCCATGTTCCATTTGTCTTCACACAGTAATGCACATTTAAAAGATGTATTGGCATCTCTAGGGAAATGTAATGCAGACAGCAGACCCACCAGTAGTCTGTCTGAAGAGCCTGTCAGACGGCCATAGTAATGAACTCTGCTGCTCAGCACTGCAGCTTCAGCTGACACCCTCTCCTGAACATCTTCCCCTACTATATTCCTGGGCTCCACATGGAACGGCCTGAAAGAAACGGCAATAAGTACCATAAATAGGGCTGTGCAATATGACAATATATCATATGGACAAAATAAAATCTATCATTTCATATTATGTTCTCTCGTCTATATTGCAGTGTCGCAAAATGCTTGTTTACAGTAATACATGTTCATAATTTATGAGTGAAATGAGTGCACACACCATTAAAGAGATGCAGAGAGAAACATGAATAACAGCATCGTAAGAAAGTTGCAATTTTGTAAAGATCGTTTTATGTAGCAATATTTTATGCTGAGACTGTAATCATTCGTTTTTGAAAAAGGTTTTATATTTAATTAGTATTTATTTTATATTTCTACATTCTTAATCAAACATTTGCCATGAAGTTAAAGACGCTATATAAAAGTGATCACATCTGAATGAGTTGGTTTTTAGAAAGTATCCTTTAAAATGTAAAAAAAAAAAAATAAAAAACATTAAATAGGTAGTCCTTTCCATGTGGTCAATGTATATAAATTATTAACTGACTGAATTTACTGAAAAGATACTATATCATGATGTATATTGTTATTAGAATAAGAAATTACTTATATTACGATATGAGATTTTTGTCATATCACACAGCCCTACTCATAAACATCGCTCTGCAGTTCTTCACATCACAATTGGTGGCTTCAGGTCAGTACAAGGCTGGAAAACACATTTACTTGTTTAGTACAGAGGTCCTGAATTCAGTTACAAGTTCAGCTCTAACCCTATCAAGAGTAAAGTTCAATTCAAAATTTACTCAGCAAATTTCCTAATTCATTCATTCTTTCATTTTCATCCACTTTTCCATGGCCGGGTCGCAGGGGCAGGAGTCTCAGGAGAGAACCCCAGGTCTCCCTCTCCCCAGACACTTCCTCCAGAGGGATCCCGAGGCGTTCCCAGGCCAGCCAAGATACATAGTCCCTCCAGCGTGTCCTGGGTCTTCCCCGAGGCCTCCTCCCGGTGGGACATGCCTGGAACACCTCCCTAGGTAGGCGTCCAAGAGACATCCGAAACAGATGCCCGAGCCACCTCAGCTGACTTCTCTTGATGTGGAGGAGCAGCGGCTCTACTCCTAGCTCCTCTTGGGTGACAGAGCTCTTCACCCTATCTACAGGGGTGCACCCTGTCACCCTGCGAAGGAAACTCATTTCAGCCGCTTGTATCCGAGATCTTGTCCTTTCGGTCATGACCCAAAGCTCATGATCATAAGTGAGAGTAGGAACATAGACTGACCGGTAAATCGAGAGCTTTGCCTTTTGGCTCAGCTCCTTTTTTACCACAACAAATTTCACAATATACATGTTGAACTAACATATACATTTAAACATTTACATTTTTTCTGTTGAACACAAATGAATAATGTTTGAAGAATGTTGTAAACTGGAAGCCATTGACATCCATAGCATGGAATAAAAACTATGGCAGTCAATGGTTAACAATGTTTCCAACACTCTTTAAAATAATTTCTAAACAGTTTTGGACCAAGTGGAGGGTGAGCAAATGATGACAAAATTGCTATTTTTGGATGCACTGTCTCTTTAAGATCTTCAGAAACACTTGATAATTTCAGATAGGACTGGAGCTGAACTCTGCAGCATTGTATTAGTGTATTCTGCAATGTTGTGCACATGACAGTAATGGTGTATAATCCAAAAATATGAAGCAGCACTGCTTGTGTTTTTGTTTTGAAGCACACCACACGTGATTGTGCCTTTTAGAGAGTAATTGTGAAATACCAGACAGACTTCAGTCAATCCTGCCAGTGATGCTAATTATTCCTGGAAGGAAACCAGTGACAATGACAATAAAAAGCTGAAGGTGTACAGTAGGGTTCAATGAAGCACAAATTTTGATCCTTCAAAAATCCTTCTAATATGGCAAGACCCATATCAATGGTAAAAAAAAAAGATGAAGCATGAATAAATACTGTAATAAATGTCATGTTTATTATTTATTCATTTTAGTTCAATTTATTCATTTATACATTAACTGACATTAACAAAAGGAACATCATTGCAAAGTGTTACCAAAAATCTTAAACCAGAAAGGATGCATTAAAAGTCAAAAGTAACAGTAAAGACATTTTAATGCTAATATAAATTTCAGACAAAAGTTCTCTACACTAAATGACTGATACCATCAGACAGACTCTGTGAACTTCTGAAGGATCATGCGATTCTGTAAACTAAAGTAATCAGTAAATTAAAGTAATTGTATATACACAGTTGAGGTCAAAATTATGAGCTCTCCTGTTAAATTTGAATTCTTTTAAAATTATTTCCAATTATGCTCAATTGTTTCTTAATGGACAGAAGATTTTGTCAACACATTTGTAAACATAATAGTTTTAATAACTCATTTATAATAACTAATTAATGTTGTCTTTGCTATTGTGACAATACATAATATTCTTAATTGGCAATTTAAAGACTTAACTATGTTATTGTTAACTAGGCTTAGTAAGGTTAATTAGGCAAGTTACTGGATAACAGTGGTTTGTTATCTAAAAAATAAAAACTATTACTTAGCTAATTATTTTGACCTTAAATTTTTTTGGGAAATACTATGAAAATGGAAATACTTATGAAAATATATATTTATAGGAAATACTATGAAAATGTTCTCGCTCTGTTAAACTTCACTTGCTAAATAATTCAAAAAGAAAAAAACTTTCACATGATTGCTAATAATTTTAACGATATATTATAAACACACAGTAGTCAAAAGCTTTCATCAAAGTTTCATCAAAACTATTCAACACCACCTCTTCTTGTTTTAGGACAGTTTTAAAAAAACGTTTTTAATCCACTTCAAAAGTTGACTACTGTATATCTAGATATGTCCTCAAGTACATTTTAAGTCAAATAGTACCTTCTTTGTTTGGGGTCCAGTGAATCAGTGTAATAATCTCCAGTTGGGACTGACCCCAGTAATGGTTTACTGTCCTCATCCATGATACTGTGCTCGAGTTAAACCCTCATCACCTGTACAGATGGACAAACAGACAAGAAAACCAGAGTAGATCAGTAAGAAAGATTGAGAATGAAACTGAAAAGGTCAAAATCCTCTAGAAAAGGCAGACATGTATATCTGAAAACACGTGTCAAACCCTGGACATAAAATTTTCTGGATACGTTCAGTCCTCATGACAGACATGTCACACACAGACTCTAATGCGTCCCTTCACATTACAGAACACACAGTATGAAACACTACAGAGATTCCTGTCCTGTGAGTAATGTGGAAACATCCGGCCAGACACGTGCACTCCAGGTTAATGGAAGGGATTATGCATTTATACCAAAAAATGTATTCATTAATTACTATATACTCTGTAAGTTTTACATTTCTTTCTTCTGGGACTTAAAGGATAGTGTCATCCATAATCAGTGCAATGTACATAGTCCTTTCTCAAGTGCTTCCCGCTTGGGGTCCTCAGCAAAGTTTAAAGGGGATTTTCGGGAGTTAAAATCATCTTTAAAATATATATTTATTGCTTTAATTCATGTCTATGAATAACATCTGTTGTTTAGAATGAAGAACTACAATATGGAAATATGAAGGAAAATGTGGTGTTGTATTTTTCTTTCTAGACCTGGATGTTTGTGGTTTATAAATGTTTTTAAAGTTACATTGAACTCTAAAAATAGATAACATTGAAAACACTCAACCGTGAACAACTATAAACATCCATGGCAAAAGTCCTTTTTCTGGTTAAAAATGGAAACACCCAAAAAACACACAGGAAGCAAAACCTCTGGAATTTTGCCATTCAATAATTCTTATATTTAATTGTAATATTGCTACTTATAGTTGCTGTAAAGAAAAAGGATGAAAACGAGCAGCTTGTTTTTGCTACAGAAATACCAGAAATATATTCAAATTTATGACCATGAAAATAAAAACTAAATATACACAGTATACACACATATTGATGCATTAGATTATTAAAAACACATATATCAGATAATACAACTTATATTTTTCAAAAATCCTATATAAAATCAAATACCATGATATATCGTTTAATGTTACAACTGTTATGACAATTCATTTACATTAAAATGATTTAATTTCCATTTATGTAAATGGTTTAAGTCACATTCAATATTTCTATTCATGTTAAATCACTTGTTCAAAAAACGTGTGTCTTGTTTTTTATCCATACAGTATGTGTGTGTTTTAAAAGTAATACAAGTTGTATCAAAAGTAAGTGATTTATCTAAAACAATCCGAAACAGAGCAATAAAAGCAGTTAGTACAATAAATCTGACATCACACATCAAATAAAATATTTTTAAGAAATTCATTTTTACCAAAACAAATGAGCATGATATACATACAGCACTCAGCTCGCAGAAACAAGCTATTCAGAAACAAACAAACATTCTAATCATCACTAAATCCTGATTAACAGAAAAAAAGTTAACACAACATAAGTAGATTATGCTTCCTCTGTTTGGGGTCTTGACAAACTAACAAATAGTGGTTTATGAAGAGAGCATTGGTACAAGTTATTCTTTTACTTCTGCATACAGTAGCAATTCATGGTTTAAAATGACCAGCTCAGCAACATCATCTCTGCTGTTTGAAGACACATCTGAAAGTCATATGACATCAGGTGTCATTATGTTATACGAGCCCTGCAGTTGCTATGGAAAACACACTTTCATTTCAATAATTCTCAGTTTAAGTCCTTTAAAAAAGGAAACAAAATAGCTGTTTTGTGTCTAACACACGTGATAGCTGAAATTACAGTACAAATGTGAATGTGTGTGGGCATCATTTTAAGCCCTGTTAAATATATATATTTGCTCTGTATATACAAAACCAGAACTGATACTTTTATGAGACTCACAAGAACGTAACTCGTTTGACAAGAATGTAACGTACTTTACTGTTAAACATGAGCTAATCAAAACAGGAAATTTGAATGATAAACTTACCAAAACCAGGCATAAACCGACAATCTGCTGAGACAAACAAGTGTTTTGAAAAAGGAAACAGAGTATTTAAACGGCACATGCCTTTCAGATGTCGCATGGGAACAGTAGTGCAGATTTCACTGGCGAACAACGCATGCGGAAGGTACGAAAGCGCTCCGACAACTACATTACCCACAATTCAAGAGCAGGAGGGTTTTTACACTAGAAGTCCATTCGCAGTAGAAGCTGTTCTGAGAACAGTACATCTGGGTCAAACGCACAACCCTAAACCTAACAAGAAAACGTTTGTTATTTTATTAGTATTAATGAGTTAATAAAATGAGGAGAGATTTTATTACACATGTATGTTTTATTTTATAATTGTTTTCATGTTGATTGTATTTTCCTGGTTCCTGTACTACTGTATTTGCGCTGATGCCTTGGCTGAAAAACATTTTCATTATAGTGTAATTTTGTTATGCTTATCAAATAAAGTACTTTACTTACGCGATTTAATCTTAAGTGGAATGTTGTCCAAAATAAATACAAAACTTACTTGTTGGGACTTTTCGATGACGATAATTATTTTGTAAACATTAGTTTTTATTAAAACGTATGCTCGCTAGTAGGCCTTATTTACTAGCTTACTTCTAAATCTGTCATCACCATGTTTTTTAACAAATGAATTATCATAGGAGGGCGAGTTTTAGTGACAAACATTTTTCGAAATGCATCATTTCACTTTTTAATCTTACAGCCTTATTCCAAAATGGATTAAATTATTTCCTCAAAATTCAACACACAATACCCCATAATGACAATGTGAAAAAATATTTATTGAAACTGTTGCAAATTTATTTTAAAAAATAAATAAAATCACATGTACATAAGTATTCACAGCCTTTGCTCAATACTTTGTTGATGCAGCTTTGGCAGCAATTACAGCCTCAGGTCTTTTTGAATATGATGCCACAAGCTTGGCACACCTGTCTTTGGGTATTTTTGTCCATTCCTCTTTGCAGTACCTCTCAAGCTCTATCAGGTTGGATGGGAAGCGACGGTGTACAGCCATTTTCAGATCTCTCCAGAGATGTTTAATAGGATTTAGCTCTAGCTGGGCCACTGAAGAACATTTACAGAGTTGTTGTGAAGCCACTCCATTGATATTTTGGCGGTGTAGACCAGAGAATTTTTGTTTCTTATGGTCTGGGAGTCCTTCAGATGCCTTTTGGCAAATTCCAGGCGGGCTGCTATGTGCCCTTTACTAAGGGGGCTTCCGTCTGGCCACTCTAGCATACAGGCCTGATTGGTGGATTGCTGCACAGATGGTTGTCCTTCTGTAAGGTTTTCCTCTCTCCACAGAAGAACGCTGGAGCTCAGTCAGAGTGACTATCAGGTTATTGATCACCTCCCTGACTAAGGCCCTTCTCCCCCGATCACTCAGCTTAGATGGTCATATATTCCCAGTTCTAGGAAGAATCCTGGTGGTTCCAAATATCTTCCACTTATGGATGATGGAGGCCACTGTGCTCATTGGAACTTTCAGAGCAGCAGAAAATTTTCTGTAACCTTCCCCAGCCTTGTGCCTTGAGACAATCCTGTCTTGGAGATCTACAGACAATTCCTTTGTCTTCATGTTTGGTTTGTGCTTTGACATGCACTGTCAACCCTGGGACCTTATATAGACAGGTGTATGCCTTTTCAAATCATGTCCAATCAACTGAATTTACCACAGGTGAACTCCAATTAAGCTGCTGAAACACCTCAAGAATGATCAGTGGAAGCAGAATGTACCTGAGCTGTTTAGAGCTTCACGGCAAAGGCTGTGAATACTTATGTACATGTGATTTTTCAGGTTTTTGTTGTTTTTTTTGTAATAAATTTGCAACAATTTGAAAGAATCTTTTTTCACATTGTCATTATGGGGTATTGTGTGTAGAATTTTGAGGAAATAAATGAACTTAATCTATTTTGGAATTATGCTGTAACAAAGAAATGTGGAAAAAGTGAAGTGCTATGAACACTTTCCGGATGCACTGTAGTTTTTCTAGTGTTGAACACAAAAGATATTTTGATGAATGCTGGGACTCCAACAGTAAACAAAACATACCATGCAAGTTAATGGGTGCCAGCAACCAGTACCCACCAAAATATATTTCTTCTAAAACTCAAATAGGTTTTAAAGAAAAGTAGATGAAAAACTTACATTTTTGTGTGAACTCCCTTTAAATTAATTTCTAATCCAAACCCAATGTATTAACATCTTGCATTAAACAATTGCACTGTAAAACATTGACATTTCAACAGAGAAACTTTTTTTGTCAAGAAAGTTTTTGCACATTATGTAGTTCACTCGCATACTCAAAAAAAACGAGCTAAATTATTTTCATGACAATTTTTATATTATCTGGGTCTAAGTAAACCATCCAAAGGATTAAATATTTGATTTAGGGTTTTAAACGTTGTATCTCCCATGCCGTGTTGGCTGTTT
>CAIGQW010007556.1:1244485-1312889 GCA_903798125.1 Danio choprae
ATCCGAACAAGCAATTATATTTTTCTTTTCATAAATGTAACATTTGAATAACTGTCCATTGTAATCCTAAAAAGGCATATATAATTCATCAGAAAATTAATTTGCCATTTCCCATCTTATTAGGACACAAATACTATTTTAATTTTTGTATCCCTCTTTGGAGCTACAGTTACTGAAACCAGAATTATTTGCTAATGCCTGCTACAGCAAATTATTTTAAAACATTTCATACTTTTGACTTCTGATAAACATTATGAATGCATTAATAATGTAAACCAAGTTAAATGGAGTTAAATTTCGTATATAGCAATTAACAAAACGATTACATGATTTAAAAATTTACCAAAAAAAAAGGTTTCTCTAGATTTAAAGTTTGAGTAAACAAAACCAACAAAAACCAGTCTATAATAATCCTTATTTATACCCCAAAACAGTCAACCCTGATACATAACATTTAGATAGACCACGAAAAACAAAGTTATTTAAATAAAATAAATCTGCACAAACATGTTGAGTAGTTACTTAACGACAGCCTTACTTTTTTTAAGTGCTTCCTATCGGCTTAATACAATGTATATATAGGTCACCTGATCTAAGACTTCACAATAACTTTTCCAATTGATAAAGAAATTAGGCTCATTTTCTCAATATCACTACAGCCTCTCAAATAACATGTATTCCCCAGGATCTTGGCCGATTTTGAGTCAAGAACTGCATAATTGTGGGTTAACACTCAAAGTGAATTTAGTCCAAAGTTTGCTTTATTTCTCCAGTTGTTCAAGAGGTTTCTCTTATAACAATATCATATTCTTCAGATTTTACTGAGGCCTATAAATGGACAAAAACTCACATCCCAAATCCAACATGAGGGAACAAATAAGCATACAGAAACATCAGTATCCGTCTTTATTTTGAGCCTCTTCACTGCTAGTGAGGAAGCACCGCTCCGTTACAGCCAGTCACTGCATCTTGACTGAATTTTATCAACATTTTGACTTTAAAATTAAAGATGTCTCTTAAACAATGACTTTAATTACCTTTATCTGGCAAGGTACGTAGGCAAAACAAGTTTCTTGTTCTATACTCTGGCTTTAAGACGGAAATGTCAAGAAAAATAACCTACAAACTGTCACATTTAACAATAGAACTGATTAATGGGTATAACTGTAGGAAACATCTTTAGGCCAAAGCTTACAAAACTCAATACACTCCTAGCAAAGTGTTAAAATGTGATCGTTAAACAAATCCACTACTGCAGTTGTGCTCTAGTAAAACAAATCCACTAATTCAGTTGTGCTCCAGTCAAAACGAGTGATACCAAAAAGATGATCAAATCAAACTGCTAAAAGGCATTAGTCTTGATTATTGTCCTTGAGATCCAACCTACAGCATTCAATGCGACTCTAAATACAACAGCTTTATCCTAATGCTACCTTAGTCATTCAACATTAACAAATATAATGAAATGGTAATGAAGAAACTCACAAAAATAAAATAAATAATAACAAAAAGGTGTGAGCAGTTATTCCCATTCCTCATCGTCTGCAGCACCTGCTGCAATCGGGGCGGAGGTTTGTGACGCTGGTGGCTCATCGGACTTGAAGGATCCTCCCTACAAACCAAAGGCCATTCAGACACTCAGTTTACCACAGCATTGAGAAATTCAACATTAAGAGTTCACTCAAAAATAAAAACAGCCTTTTAGTTCCTCATCCCCAGGCCATCCAAGATGTAGGTGACTTCCTCCAGTAAAAAAAGATGTTTAGCCAGGACCGTTGTCCTCTGATAAACTATTCTGAGCACATACAATCATGGCCAAAAGCTGAGAATGTCACAAATATTAGTTTTTACGAAGTTTGCTGCTATACTGCTTCTAGATCTTTGTTTCAGTTGTTTCAGTGATGTACTGAAATATAATTACTAACACTTCATACATTTCAAAGGCTTTTATCGACAATTACATGACATTTATGAAAAGAATCAGTATTTGCAGTGTTGGCCCTTCTTTTTCAGAACCTCTGCAATTCGACTGGGCATGCTCTCAATCAACTTTTGGGCCAAATCCTGACTGATAGCAATCTATTCCTTCATAATCACTTCTTAGAGCTTGTCAGAATTGGTGGGTTTTTGTTTGTCCACCAATTCTCAAATGGGATTACACTCTGGGGTATTTGGCCATGGACCCAAAAGTCCCCGAGCCACTTAGATATTACTTTTGCCTTATGGCACGGTGTTTCATCATGCCGGAAAATGCATTGTTCTTCACCAAACTGTTGTTGGCAGTTGCTGTTGGAGGGTGTTTTGGTACCATTCTTTATTCATGGCTGTGTTTTTGGGCAATTGTGAGTGTGCCCACTCCCTTGGATGAGAAGCAACCCCACACATGAATGGTCTCAGGATGCTTTACTGTTGGCATGACACAGGACTGATGGTAGTGCTCATCTTTTCTTCTCCGGACAAGCCTTTTTCGAGATGCCCCAAACAATCGGAAAGGGGATTTATCGGAGAATGACTTTGCCCCAGTCCTCAGCAGTCCATTCGCCATACTTTTTAAACCCTCCTTTTAACATATCAAGTCTGCCATTCTAACCCAATCAGCCTGACATAATGATCTCCAGCTTTGTGCTCGTCAACATTCTCTCCTGAGTTAACAAGACGATTACTGAAATAATCTCAGCAGGTCCTTTAATGATAGCAACGAAATGCAGTGGAAAGTTTTTTGTTTTTTTTTCAGGATTAAGTTAATTTTTACGGCAAAGAAGGACTATGCAATTCATCTGATCACTCTTCATAACATTCTGGAGTATATGCAAATTGCTATTATAAAACAAATTAAGCAGCAACTTTTCCAATATTCATGTAATTCTCAAAACTTTTGGCCACGACTGTACACTGAATAATGCACTGAGCATCATTAAGCAAATATGAACAATATGCAACAATGCTCTTAAGTTAAGGGTGGTGGTAGGAGTTATTTAAATTGGTAGTAACCTCCAGAACAATTGACAAAAATGGTTAATAAACTTCAGAAATTAAAAATTCACCTGCAATTTCTATTCCCCATAAGAATTGGCTTCTCACAATAAATTAAATGACCCCAGTTCATGTTGTTACATAGAAAAAACAAACAAAAAAAAAACAAAACATTAATCTGAAAGAGCCCCCTAAATAAATTTCTCTTGAGACAGGCACTAGGACTCAGTAGGTTTGGGAGCCATATTGCAAAGAAACAAAAGAGCAGATACTAAATTAAAACTTGTTTGATTGCTGTCGGTCAGTGCTTTTTTCATATGTTCTGACCAATGTCAGCTTTCATTTTCCTAGTCTAATGTTTACATGTTAATGGGCAGGCATTAGAATTTGCATTTATATTTGCTGTGGACACACTTAATGGAACGTTTAGAACTTCCAGTCTTTCCGTAAGCAACTATACAAGCACGGATGCATCTGTACCAGCTTAACTCGACCCTCCAGTGTATTAGTTTCTAATTTAGTGGTGTTGTGCTTGATGTTTTTTCTCCGGTCTGACTCTGGCAGAGTTCCAAAACAAAACCACCAATTGTGTAGTCATCATAGAGCAATGATAACTCAAAGGTGTTCGAGCGCCAAAATGAACTACATCAAAAATTTGGTCAATTTCAAACTGGAAAAAGTAAAAAAACAACTTTGTTTTAGATGGATTTTGTTCGAAATTACATAATTTCATTTTTATATTTAAATTGATATACCATTTTTATACATGCCATTACAAAGAAATATTGCACACCGCTATGAGTGGAGTTATTGTTATGGCATTCACAGTTAAGACTGTAATCCAAAACAGTTAATCTAAATCACAGGTAAATTTCACCTCAGATAGCGAGCACTCCAGTCAACGTTTCCCAGTCTCATGCACACTGCATATGAATTAGCCATGCCCACTTATTTACACATTGTGATATATATGGAATAAAAAAATATATATATATACACCTAAATATATATACCCAACTAACAACTGTAATATATATATATTACAGTTGTTCGTTAGGTTGTCCGTGGTAACTATATACAGTCCTACCGGCCAGCTCTACTCAGAGTGCATACTTCAGGGTTCATCAGAAGCCGCTGACAGCAATTGTGATATTTTGAATCTCAAAGTGATAACACTCACCGACTTCCATTATACAACTACTAGAGAACAACGGTTACAACTGAAAATCTTCTTTACTGTTATACCGAAAGACAAAAAAAAAAAAAAGAAAGAAAAAAAAGTCACCTACATCCTAAATGGATTAAGGGTGAGTAAATTAAAAGGAAACTTATTTTTGCATTAAATATTTCAAGACAGAGATTCAGGCAGTGACATGGAAAATTATGGCATACCTTTCGAGAGTCTGTAGATGCAAACACCTTCCCACGTGGGTTGAAGCCTGTTGTCCCATGAGCACTGAAGGCAACTTCCTCCAGCCACTTTGGAACTACTTGTTGGGCCTGAGAGGTTCACACACACACACACACACACACACACACACACACACACACAATTTAGTCATGAAATGTCAATTTGCTATATAAAAGGTCTGTTGCCACCAAGGACATTAACAATAAAGATAAACAGTTTCCTTAAAATAAACAATTCGCTATCGGTTGCTTGTGTGGACAAATGGCTAGCTAACTTAAATTTATAGTTTGACTAACATCAAAAAATAAGTATCACTTTATTACACCAAATTCTAAATTTGCCTAAATTTGGCATGCAAGTTTCTACCTTGCAGCAGGCGAATAACCATATATGGTAGCTTTATTGACATTGGTCACAATTTACGTGGTGTCAACATGGCTTAAAATCTCTAATCTAATTTCTTAAATACAAACAAAATTCTAATTATACTCTAATTCTAAAGGCAACTGATAAAGGGTTGGTGTGGTGGCGCAGAGGGTAGCGCTGTCGCCTCACAGCAAGAAGGTTGCTGGTTCGAGCCTCGGCTGGGTCTGTTGGCATTTCTGTGTGGAGTTTTGAATGTTCTCCCCGTGTTCGCATGGGTTTCCTTTGGGTGCTCCGGTTTCCCCAAGTCCAAAGACATGCCCATTTAGTGAATTTGGTAAGCTAAATTGTCTGTAGTGTGTGTGAATGAGAGTGTATGGGTGTTTCCTAGTGATGAATTGTGGCTGAAAGGGCATCCGCTCCATAAACAATATGCTGGATAATTGGCGGTTCATTCCACTGTAGCGACCCCTGATTAATAAAGGGACTAAGCTGAAAAGAAAAAGGAAAAAGTACTGTATTGTCTGCCCACAAGAGGGCACAAGTGAGCACAAGCAACTTAATCAGATCAAGCATCTCATCTTTTACTGAAGTGAAATGACACTAACTTTAAAATGCATAACCTTTTAAACAACTGTTCTTAAAATATAAATTAAGAAATTCAATGAAAGGTTAGTCGTTGATTTCATGCACATTTTACGTTTTCACCCATAATGTGTGTTGTATACTGCTGTAAGTGTCTTTGATGCCAAATGATGAGTACAAACCCCTGAAAGGACTTTGACCAGAGAGCGAGCTAGTGGAGTGTCAGACTCTGGGTTAAAAAAGGACACGGCCCGACCGGTGTTCCCACAGCGTCCAGTTCTTCCTATGCGATGGACATACTCATCAATGCTGCTGGGCATGTCAAAATTCACAACATGCTGGACTTGCTCTATATCCAGGCCTCTGGCAGCAACCGATGTGGCAACTAGAACCGGACACTGGCCAATCCGAAAATCACTGAGTGCTTTCTCTCGTTCTCGCTGTTCCCGATCACTGTTCAGAAAAGAAAAAAAAAAAGTTAATTGTAATCTGTAACTAACAAACGTGGAAACTTCCAGTAAAATAAAATTACCCATGGATGCTTGTGGTTGAGATCTTCTCTTGACAGAGAAATGTTGCTATGAAATCAGCACTTCTTTTGGTTTCAACAAAAACCATTGTGCGTTCATTTCCTGTAAAATAAATAAATCTCTTTACAGTAAAAAAAAAAACTTATGAACATTGAGTGATGCCTGTTCTTTTTTGCAATAGAATATCTCACATGTAGACAGAAAAGCCTATTCAAGATCATAATTTTCACATCTGATAAGAGCCATTTAACAGGCACTATAACCACCTGATTTTACTTTTAAACCAGCATTAAAACAAACTATTTTGCTCAGCTTGGTGTCAGGAACAGTTTATCCAAAGAAATTGATAAATTTATACATAACTAAAACATGTCCATATTCAGTTCAAGTTTTGGGTTCATTGTCTTGCAGGATTGTCACTGCTTCCCTTAAAGCAGGGGTCAATAAACTTGTTCCAGGAGGGTCGGTGTCCTGCAGTTTAGCTCCAACCTTAATTAAACACCTAAACAAGATACTTGAAACTTTAACAGGTGTGTTGAGGCAAGTTGGAGCTAAATTCTGCAGGGACCCCCAGGACCAAGATTGGTGAGCCCTTTCTTAAAGCAATGAGCAATCAAATCATCCTTCTTTAGGAAGAAGATTACAGTAAAGTGCAGATTAACAAACCTTACAGACTAAACTGCCATAAACAAAATTTGAAAATGGCCAAAGACAGTTTTCTGTCAACTTCAGACATTCATCGATTCCTTACAAATGGCTTTAGGTAAGCTTAAAATAAATAAATTTAACGCAAGATTATGAACAAAAGTTCCCAAGTAAACTCGCCTGTTGCTCTGAGCAATTCAAGCAGCTGGTCCCTCTTTGAGTACTGGTCCACCTGAACAATGGTTTGCTCCACATCACTGCATGCTCCACCCACCACACCAACAGCAAGGAAAATGTAGTCCACTTTAAGAAAGTCAGCAGCCATTCTATCATGCAACACATGAAACATACAGGTTTATAATTCCTATTCAAGCCATGGACTGAATAAAGGCCTTCTAATCCAGACAGTTTCAGATTTCATAAGGTAGATAAAAAATAAATAAATAAATTTGCAGAAAAAAAAAAAAAAACATTTAAATCATTTTAGGTTCATTTTAAAGAACAACCAGAAACTGGAAAAATGGGTCAGTCAAACCTTTGAATATCTTCAGGGTAGGTGGCACTGAACATGAGGGTTTGTCGTTCCTCTTTTGAAGGCATTCCAGGAGATGCCACCAGCTTGCGCATTTCAGGCTCAAAGCCCATGTCCAGCATTCTGTCTGCTTCATCCAGAACCAAATAGCGCACTTTACTCAGGCCAATCTGATAGAAACAAGAAACATAAAGCTGCAATTGTACATATCACTGTATGACAACAGTTATGAAATGCTTAGAACACAAAGGTTAATAAAATAAAAAAAAAAACCTTTCCACGACCAATGAGGTCATGTAATCTTCCAGGAGTAGCACACAAAACATTGCAGCCTTTTAACACCTCTCGGATGGTATATCCTGTATTTATACCTCCATAAACCACAACAGGACGTACACAGGTCCTGCAAAACAGATTAAAGATCAAATGTTAGGATCCTTTAGCACCATAAAATTTAACCCAAGAACTACAAGCAACACTCCATAAAAAAGAAACTTTAGCACACGTGTGAAGATAAATCAATCAGCGAAGAAACAAACAAAAAAGTTATTTAAGGCTGTTCACACTTGGCAGGCTTGTTTTGATTAAAACAATTTTGGTGTTATTGCTGTAAGTACAGGTCTATTTGAAATAGTTTAACCGGTCTCCCAGATGCATCTATATAAACTGGTGCAGCTCAGCTGAATAATAATGCAACAGACAAAAATTTAAAAAATAAAAATAAATAAATAATAATAATAAAAAAAAAACATGCGTTGAAGAGCATTCTTTTTTTTAAATGTTGTAACGACCTAAAGAGCCTTACAAACGTGAACATCCCAAAAGGTACTTTAGTAAAACAAAAGAGATACTTGACAATGCATTAAACATACAAAAAAAAAAAAAAAAAAAAAGTCTCTTATAAAGTAAAATACATGCATAAAAAATCTAAATGGTGTAGTGTACCCATATGCAAACTTCCTGGCCTCAAGATAGATCTGATTTATGAGTTCTCTGGTTGGAGCCACGATTATGGCCTCGGGCTCCTGCACCTCACTGAACTTGCTGGCTGCCACACCATCAGTCATAAGTCGCTGTAGAATGGGGAGTAGGAAGGCCGCCTGAGTGATGTCACAGAGTGAGCAAAAATCATCATATGAACAATTACCACCAAGTATAAACCACAGCATATAAAAAATATTTAAAAGACAAAAAAAAAAAAAAAAAAAAAAAAAAAAAAAAAAAAAAAAAAAAAATTAACTTAAGAACGGTTATAAGAGATTGTTCTTGCCGTTTTTCCTGATCCAGTCTGGGCACAAGCCATTAGATCCCGTCCAGCTGAAATGATGGGGATGCCATGTTTCTGAACAGGCGTAGGCTTCACATATCCAGACTTTGAAACATTTTTGCTCAATGATTCACAAAGTCCTGCTTCCTCAAAAGTCTAAAAAAGAAAAAGTTGGATTTTGTAGTATTTTTTTTTTTGTTATGTGCAATTGTACAACAACCCTTGTTCAGTTGTAAACTAGTTGTGCTTTAGATTATGACACATTACAAGCCATTAAGTGTTTGTATTAAATATTCCTTTATATGAAATATTTAGACTTAATTCCAAACCATGTTTTATAGATAATGCAAAAAGTTTTCTGTGAAGGTTTTAACTGGAATAAAAACATTAGCTTACAGCAAATTACGATTTCTGAAAAGCACACACACAAAGACAACGCGTTTAGAAGGTTGTCACCAATTATGACAATTAATGTTGAAATGCTCTTAGCCTTTATAAAACAGTAGATGAATTCTACCCATATAACCTACTTTCACCACATCACATGACAATGCCAATGTGAATGTGGTACATGCAAACTGCTTGGATCCTACATTTATAAAATCAAGATTAAAGTGTAAAAAAAAAAAAAAAAAAAAGAAAAAAAAAAAAAAAAAAAAAGTTATGCATTAACTTACCAAAATAGCTTTTGGAGGATTGCTCCCACTCACGTCCACAAGAATATCATCATATTTGTCAAAATTAATGCCTGTAGCATAATGGGAGAATATTGAGCTCTCCTCTTCCGGGGGAGGAGGGGGCACATAGACAACCTTGGGTCCTGAAAAGAAATAAATAAAAATTCAAAAAAGGATGCAACTTAATTCTGAATGTCACACAGATTGAACAATTTAGATTCATATACAAAAAACAAAAGCACTCAATCTAAAGGTCAGAAAAGGCCATTCAATTTACTGTTAGCAATGCTTGTTAGCAAACAAATGTATCACTTCAAAATACACCTCTCCCCTCTCTAATATCAGTCATTCAAGAACACCATGATTAATGTCTGGTATTAATTGAGTTTTTAAACTGCATCTAATTTTTTGCAAGTCTGCTCCAAAGGCTATGAAAAACACTCCTTGTATGATAAATTGAGCAATTCAAATGTTATCATTTAGGAAATTATTTGTTTACAAATTATTAATTCTAATCAATTCCACTTTATCCCAAATTCCTTAAATCAATTTTACCATGATGGTTACTTTATGCATAATATATTACCCACCTGTATTTTCACTTGCTTCTTGATCCAACTTGTCTGCAGCTGTGACTAAACAAACAGGAAAAGGACAATAAAATAGATTAAAAATAATAATAATAAAAAAAAAGTTAAAAGTTCAGACTATTCACTACAAATGCAGTAAATTACCCTTGGAAAACACTTCCTCATTCCGGCCTCTAAAACCTGCACAGTAGTCAAAGAAATAGATTAATTTATTCTCAAAGTGCCACTTGATAAATTCACATATTACAAATAAATATTATATTAAACCACCTCCTCTTCCAAAGCCTCTTTTTCCACTCTCATCATCACCACCTTAAAATTAAGACAACTTTATTGAAATTAAATTATTTGTTTGTAATTGTCAAATGCAGCTGTGGTACAATATGCAAAGTGTATGTCATCTTGTTTTGCCTTGTTTTTTGCCTCAATAAAAATTAATCTATCAACTAACCGTCACGGAAACCACCCCGGAAACCACCACGAACTCTTCCTCTGCTCTCTCCCCCTTTTCAAACAGATAGTCTCTTTTAAAAAAAGAAAATCCCAGAGTCAAAATCATGTTTTTTTCCTGTTTGTTTTCTTTTTTACCCTCATCGTTTGCATTTTCATCATTTTCTGAAAGACAAAAGAAATTGTTGGTAAATAAATAAATGCATAAATTAAAAATAAATAAATAAATAAATAAAATTAAAAAAATTGTACACAAAAAGGAGGAACTTACCTCTTCCAAAGCCTCTTCTCCCGGTCTCTTCATTAACACCTTAAGACAAAAATATTAATATTAAATTTCCCAATATAATAATTAGAACTAAACAACATAATTGACTACCACATATCAATTTTCCTTATTGTTTTTGCCATTTTCACACAAATTACAACTGAAAATTCAGTCTCCTCCAACAACAAACCATCACGGAAACCACCGCGAAAACCACCCCGGAAACCACCTCGACCTCTTCCTCTGCTTTCACCTCCTTTCCAACCTGTAATAACAGAAAGGTGTGGTCAATAAAAAAAAGTAGCAAAAAAACAAACCAAAAAAAAAACAAACTAAGAATTCTTGGCATTACCCTCATTTCCACTTTCATTATTTTCTGAAAGAGAGAGAAAAAAAAAAAAAAAAAAGTTATGTAGAAACTGCGCATTACCATATACAGTGGTCCCTCGTTATAACGCGGTTCACCTTTCACAGCCTCGCCGTTTCAGATTTTTTGTGTGCAATTTGACTTTTTTTTTAACAGCGCATTGGTCTACAGCCAATCAGGATGCAGAACTCATTGTCAATCAATCTCCTCTCTCAAGTACATAATACGTTCAGCTTGCCAAATAACAAGTCTTTGATCGCTAGCAGCGCGAGTTTCAACAAAAATGCAAAAAGGGTTGTCATTGTCACAGTCTGTGGTGCCCAGCTACAACTTAGGACACTGTTCATATTTCTGCTGCGCCACAGAACACCATCTGAATAATTTTATTTTAAATAACATGTGAATGTGCACATCCGATGTGTTACTTCCAATTGTTATGTGCTAGATGCATTTGGTGTATAGTCTGCTTTTGCGGATCAGTGACTGCATGAAAGAGAACATTATGCTGGATGCCAACATTATCCACACAATAGCTTTATAAACCTTTTGCTGACAGTGATGAATGTTTGCACCCGACAACAGGTTTTGATCTTAGATTTTATTCGAAAATACTGGACTTATTTTTCTACAAAAGTTTGAACTTTGAGTGCGTTTAAACGAGAGAAAAATGTGAAAATGCTAATGCCCGTCTAAGAAAAGTGTATAAAATGTGCAGTAAAGAGTTTTACAGCCTTAAAACATCTATGATAATTGTAAAAAATAAAGCTGTATATGCAATATGGATTTCAAGTATTGCGGGATTTTTTTTAGAACATAACTCCCATGAATAATGAGGGACCACTGTAATACAAAAACAAACAATTTGGAATTTACACAAAGCAACTCAACTATAATTGGTCCAAGGTTGTCTTTTGTGGCGCTACTTCTACACATCACCACCGCCTACTATATTACACCATGTAGTTTTATGCAAGTTTCTTGAACAGCTAATATTAATCTTTTCCAACACCAACCATCACGGGAACCACCGCGAAAACCACCACGGAAACCACCGCGACCTCTACCTCGACTTTCACCTCCTTTCCAACCTGCAAAAAACACGAAAGTCAATATTGTAACAATACAATAGACAAAAATGAATTAATTATATTAATTGGAATAAATAAACGTTACCTCCTTCATCGTTGCCATTCTCATCAATTTCTGAAACCAAGAACACTTAGTGTGAAAATTACTTAAAACTTACACTGACACAGAAACAACTTAAAGTCTCAAGTTCATAGTTCGATAGTTTTTTAGTTTGTCAATACTCTTTAAAAAAAATAAAGGCTTGAAACCTGCTTCCATTTTGATCACAAATTTAATTGCGTGAGCTGAAAACATTTGTGTAAACAGTTCTGATACAACCTTTTCATTTCTCTACAATGTTCACCAATTATGATACCATTGCCTGAACTTTTGCTCATGTTTCAGGAAAATTGATAGAACTGTCATGTACCACTAACTCACTGATTCTCCTCAGTCATAGAAGAGACTTAGCAAATAAACTCCACTCGCGCTACCATTAAATACAGTCTTGTGTAGAAATGCCATCTTAGTCAGTATTCACGTGAACAAATTACAGTACGAAAGTGAAAGTTGATCCAGGCCTTAAAGGGAGAGCAGCTATTTATGCCACTATTAATCAGATATTTTGTAACATTCCAAATGTACTGTATGGTAGCACAGAGTTTATTTCTGACTATTCTGCTGCGGAGACATTTTAGTTTACCCAGATCAGCTGACTGCACTAACAGAACCATGTGAAGCTAGTGCTATTAAAGTTAAGTCAGTCAAGTTAAAAGTGAATCTAGTATTTCCTGCTCCCTCAGAAAACCATGGCATTGGTATCGTTACTCAGAATTTAAATTAATAAATTCAAATCTAATTTAATACAAACTAGTTTATGCATGCTCCTTAATTTGTGATGAGCACAACAATTGTTGCTGTTGCTAAGTTGATTGTTTGGATTAGAAACAATTAAAAACAGAATTTAAAATAAAAATAAAATAACCAAATTTGACAGACAGCGTCAAATCAAGTATGCATATAACTTTACCTGATTTAAAAGAATTGCTGAAGCCTCCTCTGCCTCCTCGTGATCCTCCCCTGCCTCCTGAAAACATGCAATATGATAAAAGTCTACAGCCTTCACACTATACAAATCACCTTAAGAATAACAATGTGAACTAGCAAAATAAAAATTGTAATTTGATTTTACAGACTTTACTTTTGGAGATTTAACAATAGTTCCCCTTCTTACCTCTGCCCCTGAACGAATCACCAGTCATCTTCCATGAGCTGCCTTCAGTACCTGCAAACATGATACATTTCAGATGTTCAGATCTGTATGCTGCATACTTAAGCACTTTTAATGACAGAGGCCACAAGATAAAACAAACAAACAAACAAACAAGACTTTATTCACTTTATTTTGTTGTACTATTACAAAACATTGATGCAGTAAGTTAAAGTTATATAAATCACATTCACCATATTATTACTCTCGCTACATTCAGCAAGTTGCAGGAAAACAAGACTTTTGACTGTTTAAGAAATTTAAAAAAGCTATCACAATCTCACGTTCAGTCATTTTAGTTGTGGTCTGTCTGGTATCATGAAACAGAAATTACATAAATAAAAATTGGAGAAAAAGGGAAACAAACCTTCAATGTTTGACTTGTCATTTCCAGTACCTCCTAAAAATGGTGGGAAAAAAAACAGAAAAAAGTGTGAATTCCTGCAGTGCTTGTTGTACACGAGGTAAATTGTATTGCTAAAAATGGTTCCCCATCAACTAAAAGGTAATTCACATCAGTGCTCCCTAAAACTTGCGCTATACATTGGCTTCAGTCACTCCTAGTGGTGGGATGTATGAACAAAATTCTATATCACAGCAGGAGTAATTATTATTTATAACATACAAACCTGCATACTTTAGAAAAGTACTTGTTTATTTGAACCTTGATACATTTATTAGTATAATAAATTTATTAGGAGTATTTATTAGTATTAATAAATGTATTATTTATTAACAAAATGTTTGCCAATATATTCAAACCCGTTTTGGCTAAGCTGATGCCAATACCTCTTAGGCACTTCGCTTTGACCACTTGTGATAGGATCGACAAAAGTAAATCTTAATACCAGGTGTGAACATTATTATTTGTGTATTTTACTTTCATATGGTCGTGTTACAAGTGACTTAGTTTAACTTGCTGACAAATATTGTACGTGGAATTATTTTGTGCTCACATTTGCAGTGTTAAGTCTGTAATTCTAAAACAGTTTATCTAAAAAAGGAAAATTCCAGATTGCTGATCTGAATTTCCTACAAGCGCTCAAGAGCCCTAGTCACATACAATTCAAGTGTTGCATTCTCGATATAGGGTAGATACTCACTACAGCTTGAATTTAAGCACTTTTTAAAGAATGTCCACTGCATTTTAGAACTGAATTGACTACAGGAATGGATTTTAGACAGAATTTATGAGTGAACCTGTAAAAAAGCTCTTGAATCCTCCATCAGAACCACTTGAGCCTAGACCTGCAAGAAATCAAAGGCACCATATTTGACAATAATAAAATGTAACTTTTTTTTTTTTTTTTTTAAGTTTGACAACATACAAGTGCATGTGGAGTTCATTTAAACTTGTATGTTGTGACCCTAATGAAACTTAGACATAAGTGCACAGGAGCGCTGTTTTAATATACTAACAATGTGAATAAAGACTTTTCAACCTGGATAGTCATCTTTTTTATATCCTTATGTGTATATGCATACTTGCATGCATGCATACAGGGGGTGTAACAATACAGAGGTCACCGTTCGGTATGTACCTTGGTTTTGGGGTCATGGTTCAATACGAGTATGGGAATTTTAGCAAATCCCCAGTGCTTGCCTTTTCTGTTTAAGTATTTTGATACAATCAGTTGCAGAAATGAAAAGCTAGTTGTGATGCAAAAGTTCAAAACAGAATAATAAATTAAGAAAAACTTCATAACTGAGCACAACCTTCAAGCAGAAAAACATTGAACAGAAGAAATTGAGCATAGATTCAGTAAGCTTCAAAACTGAATTATCTTAATGTAAATGCTAGCACTGTTTATCTATAACAGCGGATGCACGGGACAACTGCTCAGTCTTGTGCATGTATAGAGAAAGGATTTGCATGTGCACGAGATGAAGCACTCTTATACTTCTATTGTTTTCGATGTAGATGTGGTTGACAGATTTTCATGAATTGAGTCTTCTGCCGCAAGTTAAGGCTAAACACCAACATTACGATAATGTACACTCAAAACCTTTATCATTTTACATGTGTACAACGGACTTTAAAATGCAGCAATGCAACACTGATCATTTTTACTGTTGACACAAATTAAGTAGGCCTGCAATGACTCACACATCTGGATTGACTGTATTAATCGTCACGTGTATGAACAAAGTACTGTGAAGATTCAGAACGAATACATGTACCGTTACACCACTACTAAATACCCTTTGTCTCAGATTCAGCTGAATATTATTATAAGTAAAGAGATTAGCTAGTTATGTAATGTTATCCTTTTAAATAAAAAAAATGTCTAACTTGACAACTAAATGTGTTTTTCCCAAAAGCAAAAACGTCACAATTGGGATATCCACCTTTTGAATGAGGAAAAACCCTGACTTAATCCCTGAACTGCCAAGCATATTTTAAACATGAAATTTCCACTTCCAGGCCAATATTTAAATCTGGATTTATTTTAAATCTTAAATGTAATTGTGTTATAATGCACAGAACTTGGTAATTTTATACCAGACACAATAAAAAAGATAAATTAGAGTTTAAGTTTATGAAAATGTATATAACGGTAAAAACAAAAACAAAATCTTACGTTATTACCCAAAAACTCTGCCAGTGAAGAATCTGTTTGGACACAGTACCACCAGATGACATCCAGTCTCCAGTGACAATGAAAAAATATGCAGGGTACGAGTGATATGGTCGTTTAGTGGTAATGTATGGTACTGCACTCAAACAAATTCTTAGTGAAAATACCATACTTTCACATTAGTTCTAATGCAGAAATCATATTAAAAAGTTGAATGGGCCTGTGGTGTCTGATTTGAAAATAACAAAAGCCTGCAGTGAGAACGTCAGTATGTGCATTATATTTGACTGGTTTTTACTTTGTTAAAATTATTTTCAGACATTTTTCTCTCAAAATATAGAAATGGCATTTTAATTTTAACTAGACAATTCTTTCTACAACTTTTCAAGATTTTACATCTGGATTGCGGTAGCAAAGTAACAGTTTAAACTCGCTTTAAGATGTTAAAAATAAAATTTTAGACTTTCAAATTTAAAAAAAGTTCGCTGATTGCTTTTAGACTGAACAAATGGCAAAAAAAAGTGTGCAAATCGAAAGAGCAAAAGTTAAAGAGATAGCAAAAATTCTGCAACCATTAACTCACTCTTGTTCAAAACCCTACAAGTTTTTCTTGTTAAAAACAAAATGACATCTTGAGAAATTATGGTTGCTGGGACCCATTTACTACCATAGTAATTTTCTTTTCCTACTATGTTTTTTTAAATAACTTCAGCACAAGAAACTCAAAAGTTTAAAACCACATTAGGTAGAGTAACCTATTAAGACTTTCTTCTACTGAACACAAAAGCAGACATTTTAAAGAAAGCTGGAAACATGTAACCATTGACTTTTAGGATTTGATTTCCTACTATTGAAGTCACAGGTTTGCCCTCTTTAATATATCTTTAGTGTTAAACAAAATAAAATAAAAAAAACTCAATAGGTTTAAGCAATTTCTGTGTACCGAAAACTTGTGTAATTATTTGATAGGGATGTCAAAAAAAAACCTACCAAATCCTGAGCTGCAAGACACAGCGGGACTCTGTAAAAGGGTAAATGAGCATTAATATTGTGAAATATGTTTTTAGCCCTCTAGAAATAGGTTTGTACCCTTCTCTAATCGGTTTGTGTTACAATTATGTATCCAATTTAATCAGATTACTATGCCTCAAATTACATTAAATGTACATAACTGGAATTGTAATTTGCTTGCTTAAACTAAACTTAACTTGTTCGAATAAAACAAGAATGACTTGTGCTCCCAATACTGCTCTTAAAATGCATACAAGAACACGTGGCTTTCTGTTAACCACCGCTTGCTTGATGCTAGTAAAGCGTGCTTGGCCTTACCTGATCTTCCTCCCAGTCATCCATATTGGGTAGATTTAGGTGAGATCTGAGGGTTAAATATTTTACGATATCAGTGCCAAAAAAAACACAAACTATGTTACAGACATCTAACGTGCTTCATCAGAATTTACAGCTTATCTAGGTTTAACGTTAAATTCGAAGTCGGTCAGTTGTAGTATATTTTTTTAACGGTTTCAAACGACAACCTAACGTGAAACACGACGAAATCCAACAAAATATTATTCTTGATGTCATTACAGTAATATACATTAATTTAAACGATGATAATCAATCAAGTTCAAGTTGCTCACAGATGACATGTTAATTGGACTAGCATTGTCAATTATCGCATAACATTAACCGTTTTACACCAACACGTAAAAGCTTCTCTTCAAACGCGTATTTAACTCATATTACTGAAATATCGAAGAATTGAACAATTTAGTGTAGGTTATAAAGTTATAGCTTACATTTTTCAGAATAGCCGGTTGCAGGTGTAGCGGGAGACGCGTGAAGAGCCTCGCGAGAAAAAGAAAGATGGCCAGCTATGACGTCATCGTTTTGCCCGTGGGCGGGAAAATTGATGTAACGTCCGATTCGCTCTTTGAACAGATTATTTTTTTTAATGAATCACGCGAACGATTCACAGACCCGTTTGAATCCGTTGTGTGATTTGAAGTCATTGGTCTGAATCAATTACACCGAGTCACGACTCTTCTGGCCATGTCTAAATCAAAATAAATAAGTGAACCGAAGGAGGACTTTTAGCATTTAATGAGGATTTTGTTGATTTGTTTTGTCAGGCAAAAAGGTATAATAAAACTATCAGTAAAATGTTTAAGTAAATTATCAGTATACTGATAAAATTGCCAATTTTGTACAATTTTGGGGAGCAATTGATTTTATTTATACTTTCAGATTTGTACTTGTCTGGATGGTTTGTACACTAAACATCTCCATAATAATTAATTATAAAATCATTCATTCATTAATTTTCTTTTTGGCTTAGTCCCTTTATTAATCTGGGGTCGCCACAGCGGAATGAACCGCCAACTCCGCCAGCGGATGCTCTTCCAGCTGCAACCCATCACTAGGAAACATCCTTACACACCCATTCACACTCTTACACTACGGAAAATTTAGCTTACCCAATTCACCTATACCGCATGTCTTTAGACTTGTGGGGGAAACCGGAGCACTCGGAGAAAACCCACGCAAACACGGGAAGAACGTGGAAACTCCACACAGAAATGCCAACTGACCCAGCCAGGCCTCGACCTTCTTGCTGTGAGGCGATTGTGCTACCCACTGCGCCACTGTGCTGCCCTATAAAATCATTATAAAACGTAATTATAAAAAGATTGTTAGACATCACAAATTAAGGTCATCTTAATAGTATAAAATAATAACAGTTGAGAAATAAGAATAAAAATAGTTTGAGAAAAAAGTTATACAGTATAACTCATTTCAGCCAAAATATACTTTATGTTAATACAACTTGTTTTGGGAATATTTTTATAATTGTGTGGTAACCCCGTATATCAACCTTGAGATGACTTTACTTGACTTCACAATACTCTCATGCTTACATAATAACACTGTTTGGTGGCAAAACATAACTGTTGTTTAATGCAAGGTGTTTGTCCTTTCTAAATGACTGTTGATCAGACTATCAAGTTTGTGACCATGAGATCTGAGTAAAGATATCTAGTGTAAAAATCTATATGCAACACATGGGTCCCCAATGAATGGTGCAATGCAAATATTAAGCTAGTAACTAAATCCAAGAAAGAAATAAAGAATTTCGTGTATTTTAAGTGTATATGAAAAGGCATAGTTTACCATGGCATGTACAACTCACAAAGAACTGGAACAAAGTTTAAACAAACAACAAAAATATATATACATATAAACAAGATGAAAGGAAACGTAAGGACATCTATCTATCTGAAGTCCTGAAATATGTGGTGAAATATTAGAATAAAAGGCTTTATTGTCATTTTATACATGATACAATAAAAAAATGGGCACAGCACACACCCCTGAGGTGGGGCCCAAACAGTCTGGGAGCGGTCAGTCAGGAAGTTTGCAAGTGGGTGAGGGTATATATGAGGATATACAGTATGATAGTATTGAAGGTTGAGCTGCAATCAATAAAAAGCATCCTCATATATAGTTGTCCTGATTTTCCACATGGTCTAGTGCAGAGTGGAGAGCTATGGCTATTGCATCCTCAGTCAATCTGTTAGCTCTGTAGGCAAAATGATGTGCATCGAAGGTGGAAGGGAGGCGGGTCTTTAGGTGGTGTAGGACCAGCCTCTCGAAGCACTTCGTGATGGGGTGATAATCGTTGAGACAATATGTAGCTGGTGTCTTTGGTTTGGGGATGATTGTGGAAGATTTTTGCCAGGATGGAATTGAAACTTCAGTGGCAGGTTGCAGAGGTTGGTGAAGACTCCTGAGAGCTGATTGGCACATCCCTTTAGCACCTTCCCAGAGATGCCTCATGGCCTACAGTTTTAAGTGTATTTACTGTTCCGAGCACCTGCCTTCATGCTCCTGGACAGTAAGTTGGGGGTTTTGGAGTTTGGTGTAGACTGTAGTGAATCAAAACCAGTAATTCAACTCCACTGCCAGCCAAGCTGAGCTGAGCTGTTTACATCTGCATCTATTAGCTATTAACATATTTCATTAAATCAAGCTAGTGATATGAAAACTGTTTAATAGTTTGTTATGAGATCATAGGTCCTGTGTGTATGACTAAGAAAACATTTTCTTCAAGTTTTCTGCCACCAGCTTTTGTTTTGGAAAGACACTGAGTGTTTGAGTTGTCAATGATGAGAGATTGCATCTCTGAATGTGTTTGACAACACAGTGTTTAGTGTAACGTGCAGTGGACTCATGTGTTTCTGCAAAACAGCAATTTTCCATCTTTTTGGGTGTCATCTCTGACATGTCTTACTTTTTTTGTAATTTTTACACAGCAGATGCCCTTCCAGCTGCAACCCAGTACTGTGAAACACCCATATACACTTATTCCCACACATACATTACGGCCAATTTAGTTTATTCAATTCACCAATAGCGCATGTCTTTGGACTGTGGGGGAAACCTGAGCACCCGAAGGAAACCTACGCCAACACGGGGAAAACTCCACACAGAAGTGCCAACTGACCCAGCTGGGACTCGAACCAGCGACCTTCTTGCTGTAATGCGACAGTGCTAACCACTAAGCCACCATGTAGCCATCTTGCAGGACACAACGCTACATAAATAAAAATAAATATGAACACAACACTGGACATAATTTTTTAATTTATAATTTATACTAATTACTGAAACAGTAAGCTATTTATCTTGGCTTCACCCCTTGTTATTATGCTGCTTTCATGTCCTATTGGAACTTGCTATTGGAAATGCCTTGTTGTTGAAAATAATAAAATGTAGATTTCAATTTGTTCCACAGTATTTTTGTTCTTATAATGAATGTCAGTGGCTGTTTTTTTTCCTGTTTTTTTGGGAAATCATTATTGGGTGAACTGTCATTTTAATTTTCTTATCAGTCTAGCCTGTAATATACTGTAGGTACTGTTCTCTGCTCCTGCCTGCAGAACCTGATTTTATCAAGTGAAACATGTTTCTGGATCAACATCTTGATCTCAAAATGGAACAACTTTACAATCATCAGAATGGACGCATTTAAATGTTATCACAAGTTTAGGCTGACAATTCGGAATAAGTGCTTGTATTTTATTGTTTTTCCTCTGATTTCAGGAATAACTTTGGGTTAGGTTTAGAGGCAGGAATTAGGTTTGGATTACATTTTTACAGTTAACCCCTAAATGCATCTAACTCTGCAAAAGCAGTTCTCGCTTTTTCCCCTACATAGCATTTTTTTTATTTTTACTTTTGTTCTTTAAATAAAGCCTAATCTAACCCTGCCCCCACATGTGTCCAAATCATGTACCCAGTTCTAGAGACCATTATATAATACAGTCATTAAAATGTCTTTTGTGTTGATGCAATCAGAAGCAAAACACAGGAAGTGGTTTGTTAGTCTTTAAACCAATTTTCTGCACTTCCTCTGGTGGTTGGATTGCTTTAAGTGTAGTTGTGTCAGGAAAATGTATACATTTGTACTTGCATACTTGTAAACATGAATGCATATGTGTGATGTGGTATAATTACCTTGTGTAGATGGGTAAAGTGATGATAATTACCTCATGCTTACTGTAATGGTTTGATGATTACAGTAAACCGTTTTGTAGTGTTAAGGTGATCTTTTTAGTAGAACAAAATCCAACCAAGAGCTGTGTGTGTGTGTGTGTGTGTGTATGTGTGTGTGTACAAAATAAGTGTAAACAACTGTTCCCAATTTTGTATTTATATTTTTATGCACTTGTGGGACAATTTGGATTACAAAAACATAATTGAATAATGTCATTGTACAGATACCACACCAACAAAGAGATTTATACTGAAGTGGCATTCTAGTTGATGAAGTGAAATAACCAGTAACTGCTAACAAGCATAAAAAGAGGAACAGCTAATGCAATAAAGGACATAAGCAAAAACACAACAGTAACAAAAATCTAATACAGAGATAAGGATTCCTAAACCATTACAAAAACACAGAATTTTCTAATGTAAATTTATTTAGAATTTGTTTGGCCTTATTTATTTCATACAGTATGCATACAAAATTAGTTTGAAGCAACAATTAGTTTGAGTAGTGTCAGCATGAAGCGGAATTTGCCGCAGATGTTTATTTCAGTATTTATTAGAGGTAGTCAAACTTTCAACTCAGGAACAATCGACAGTATAAGTTATACAGGAAATATGTTAAGACCTTTGACATTGTTTACGTCCCTCAAAATGGTCTATAGGTTTTCATATCTTAACTTCATTGGACAGGTTGTATTTAAATTCAGTTTTTGTCTTGTCACTTTTCTATTTACATATTCACTTTTACTGTACACCAATATAGAATTTAATAAACAATTAAATGTACAATTACATTTATTCTTAAAGTTTTCCAAAAGAAGCATATACTAATGGTAAATAGACTGACTTTACACAGACACACAGGACTGATCAAACAAATGAGACTAATGTTTATTTAGATTATTAAATTATTAGAATTCGACCTGTTATTTTACACAATTAAATTAATAAATAAGCTTTCTGTTGATGTATTGTTTGTTAAAATAGGAAAATATTTGACAGATACAACTATTAGAAACCTGGAATCTGAAGCTTTAATAAAAATCGAAATATTGAGACAATTGCCTTTACATTTGTCCAAATCAAGTCCTTGGCAATGCATATTACTAATCAAAAATAAAGTTTTGATATAATGTAGATGTAAATGTCTTGATCTTAACTTGATTTTCTAATGATTTTTGGCATAAAAAAAAGTACAGTACACAATTTCGACAATTATACTTATGCAACTTAAAAGACAGTATGTGGTCCAAGTCTATATACATCTAATACTGGACAAAACTTACGTATGTAACGCCTGGGTGGCAGATAATGACATGACGAGTGATATATACAAAAACGGATTTATTGAACACTTACGGGGAACAGATACTGGATGCGGGAAGACAGGACGACACAGGAACAAACCAACCATACGAATCAGAATACCGGACAACCATGGACACAGACGAAAGGGTATAAATAGATAGGGGATGATTAGACTAATCTCACACAAGGGATGAACACAGGTGGAACAGATTGACACTGATGGTGGCGGAAAAGACAATACAAAGAAATCACATGACGAAAACAAAGACACGGACGAACACTGACAGTACCCCCCCCTTTTGAAGGCGCGGTCCCCGCGCCTTCAACAGGAAACAACAAAAAGGAGGATGGTAGAAGGGGCGGGTACAAGGGAGGAGTCCAAGGGAGAGATAGGAAGGGAACTGGAGCAGGAGGACCCAGGACACAGCCAGAAGGACGGCCCCGGGCGGAGTCGAGGAAGGGAGGATCCGTGGAGGAGGAGTGGCTGCTGACTCCGGGGGGCCGACCGAGGGAGACGCCGCTGATGGCGGTGGAGCCCAAGGAAGTGACGGAGAGCCGTAGGGCGAAGGTGACGCCAAGGTCTCTGAGGGCCGGGCGAAGCAGGCGGCTCACCCGAGCAAGGCGACGGCAGGGTTCCAGAAGCCCGCGGCGTAGCCAGAGCGTCAGAGGACCAAGGCGCAGCTGGAGGGAAGGAGGAGCTCAACACAGCCGGTGGGACGGTGCGATGAGGTGCAGCCGGAAGAGTGGAGTCCAGAGGCGAAGGAAGGGCGACGACTGACAAAGGTGGAGCCGGAGGGATGAGGGAGCCTGGCGGAGCTGGTGGGCGGACGGCCCACGACGAAGACGAGGGAGGAGTGAGCCAACGCGGAGCCCTAGGGTCGAAGGGCCGAGGTGGAGTCCGCAGCTCGGAGGCCGTAGGAGCTGACGCTGGGCAACACCCTCCAGAGGGTGACGCAGACAGGCAGCGCCCACAAGCGAGCTCCATTTCCGGAGCTGGAGCGTGAGCTGGGGGGCTGGCTGACTGCAGCAATGCTGGAGCTGGATGACTGGCTGCAGTTCTGGGGGACCGTGGGAAGCTACTCATGACCCTGGGGCTGAGGCATTTTCCGAGAGGGAAGATTAAAAAAACTGTGTAGGAACAGTTGGTTGCTGCCTGAAAACAGCGGAAGGTAATTGCTGCCCGAAAACAGCGGAGGATTAAAATGAAAGCTCCAGAAGCCAATGAGTAGCCTCCCAGTGTCCAGCCACTGTCCATCTGCATGGGGGGGTGGGCGGGACTCTCGCTGGTGTCGCGGGTCTCCGCCAGGACTCCCCCTCTTGGTGGTGTTGCCGGCTCGCACACCTGGCAACAATCAGACGGGTTTTTAAGCTCCTCCATCTCAGCCTGATTCCACTCTGTCGCTCTAGGGGGCGCTGGCTCATCAGGTGGGGGTGGCTCTCCGTCTGCGGTGGGCTCTGGCAAGCGTTCCCTGCAGGTGGATGATGTTGCTGGGCTGGTCACTGGGTCTGGAGTGGCACTGACGAGATCCTCCAGTAAGGCGGTGAGTAGAAATATTTTACTCGCCAGTGTCCACTCCATAATTGCGGCGATGTTGCCCCGAGGACCATCTTCGGCCGATCGTGCTCTGCTAAAGATGATGGGCGTGCAGAGCACGTCGCCCGGAAAGCTGTTGGCAGTCGCTCGATCATGGTCCTCAGGGCTGCTCTCCCCCTGCTCCAGCAGGCGGTGATGACAGACAGGAAGGTGAATGGGGTTCAGGAAAACACGAAGGGGAGAAAATAACACTGAGGGGCAAAAAGACTATGAAAAGAAAATCGGGGGAAAACACGCCGCTATTTTTGGGTCCGGTATTATGTAACGCCTGGGTGGCAGATAATGACATGACGAGTGATATATACAAAAACGGATTTATTGAACAATTATGGGGAACAGATACTGGATGCGGGAAGACAGGATGACACAGGAACAAACAAACCATACGAATCAGAATACCGGACAACCATGGACACAGACGAAAGGGTATAAATAGATGGAGGATGATTAGACTAATCACACACAAGGGATGAACACAGGTGGAACAGATTGACACTGATGGTGGCGGGAAAGACAATACAAAGAAATCACATGACGAAAACAAAGGAAGACACGGACGAACACTGACAACGTAGAGTTATATTACAGGCTTGTAGGGGGTTCAGGTGGTTCGAAAGACCCACTCCTCACTGACAGGTCCAGAATTTGTTCCACACATGAGCTCATTTGTCCTATTTTGACTGCTATGCCATCATAAATTGTGAAAATAACTCATCGAAAAAGAGCTTGTAAGAGCAAGCGGAATCCTTTGTTGGCTGTCACTTTGGCGTGACTTCAGCTAATCAATTTTATGGATTCATAAAAAACTATTATTTTTCATGAGTCCAACATCCAGCTGTGCAAGAAAACATACAATATGACGTAAGTGAAGTCATCTTTCTCTACTGGCCTACTGTATTGATGTTAAATAGAGAAATTTTTTTATCTTGGAGCTTATTCTTAAAACAAATGGCCAATAAAAAAGTGTGAAGCACCAAAAGCGGCCCATATTCAAATTTATTTAATTGATAATTTGGTTATTGTTTGGTTATCTAGATTGTTTGGTTATATGAATTTTCAAATGTACTTTTTATTTACAATTATTATTATTATTAAGCTCTACATTATTATTAAACTCTACATTATTATTATTATTATTATTATTATTATTATTATGGGGCTGCATGGTGGCGCAGTGAGTAGCACGATCGCCTCACAGCAAGAAGGTCACTGGTTCAAGCCTCGGCTGGGTCAGTTGGCATTTCTGTGTGGAGTTTGCATGTTCTCCCCGTGTTTGCATGGGTTTCCTCCGGGTGCTCCGGTTTCCCCCACAAGTCCAAAGACATGCGGTACAGGTGAATTGAGTAGGCTAAATTGTCCGTAGTGTATGTGTGTGAATGAGTGTGTGTGGATGTTTACCAGTGATGGGTTGCGGCTGGAAGGGCATCCGCTGCGTAGAACATATGCTGGATGAGTTGGCGGTTCATTCCGCTGTGGCGACCCCAGATTAATAAAGGGACTAAGCCAAAAAGAAAATGAATGAATGAATGAATGAATATTATTAATATTATTATGTTTTAATTTTTATTATTCAAAGGGCCAAATTCTGACTGAGGAAAGTTTAATGTACTGGCCAGTTTGTTATTTGCCTAATAAATGACAATAGGCTACAGTTTTTATTTTTGGAACAATAAAGAAATATTTTTGGTACATCAAAAAGTGTGGTTATGATGACCACCCAACAAGCTACAGCTAAAAGTAATGCTTAAAATGTCACTAAAATGCAGTATTTAAATCTCATAATTAAATAGAAAATGCGGCAAATAACTGCAGAAAGGTCCACTTTTTGAAAAAATAAAATAAAAAGAACCACCACTTTCACCAGGCCGACTACAGCCTCTATTACTATTTTTTTCTTTTAACACAATTGATTATTGAAAATGACATTTTTTGCCTGACTAACAGGCCCGTAGCCTGGTGAAAGGGGTGGTTCTTTTTTCTCAAAATGTCTCAAAAAAATTCTCAAAAAAAAACTTTTTGCAGTTATACGCCTCATTTTCTATTTAATTATGAGGTTTAAATACTGCATTTTAGTGACATTTTAAGTACTATTTTTAGCCGTATTAGCTTGTCGGATGGTCATCATAACCACACTTTTTAATGTATCAAAATATTTCCTAAAGGTTTAAAATAAAGAAATATTAAAAAATGCTTATTTTTAAAATACAAATGTATTACATCATTTATTATTAGAAAAAAATAGGAATCAGTTAAAGTTTTAAATTAAAAACTGTAGCCTATTGTCATTTATTAGGCAAATAACAAACTGGCCAGCACATTCAACTTTCCTCAGCCAGAATTTGGCTATTGGAATAATAAAAAAATTAAAACATAATAATAATAAAAGTGCTTCAGGATTTTTCATGATTTAAAAAAGTTAATTTGATTGAAAATTCATGGATAACAACAATAGCCAAGTTAGTATTTAAATAAATTTTAACATGGGCTGCTTTTGGTGCTTTTTATCTGTCATTTAATAAGGTTCAAGATTTAGAATAAAAGTTACTTGTAAAATGTTTTCTCTATTTAAAAACAAGTAGCGAAAGATGACTTCACTTACATCCGATTGTATGTTTTCTTGCACAGCCGAATGTTGGACTCATGAAAAATAATTGTTTGCATTAGCCAAAACTGATTAGATGAAGTCACACCGATGTGATGGTCAACAAAGAATTCGACTTGGTCTTAAAGCCTTTTTTGATGTTTTTTTTTTTTCAAATTCTGGAACTTTTTCATTAAGGGGTGGGTCTTTCGAACCCCCCGAACCCCCCCTGGCTACCGCCCTGACTAATGAATTCTCCAATGTAAGCCGAGATAAACATAACACAATTATTTGTTTCTTTTTTGTGCTAATCATTGGACGAAGAACGTTTTAATGTAGATTTTTTAAATCATTTTATTAGATCTAGAGGGCGACGCGGTGGCGCAACGGGTAGCACAATCGCCTCACAGCAAGAAGGTCGCTGGTTCAAGCCTCGGCTGGATCAGTTGGCATTTCTGTGTGGAGTTTGCATGTTCTCCCCGTGGGTTTCCTCCAGGTGCTTCGGTTTCCCCCACAATGTGAATGAGTGTGTATGGATGTTTCCCAGTGATGGGTTGCGGCTGGAAGGGCATCCGCTGCGTAAAACATATGCTGGATAAGTTGGCGGTTCATTCTGCTGTGGCGACCCCAGATTAATAAAGGGACTAAACCGAAAAGAAAATGAATGAATGAATAATTAGATCTAATTCTATCCGAAATGCATGATAAGGAGTAACAGAGAGGTGGTAAAAAATTTGTATTAATATTCAATAAAATAACCGACTGGATGTGTTTACAGACAGGGATAAAGCTGAAACGCGGGTTGTGCATTTATACTCTACATCTATAAAGACTGAGTAATTTTTTTTTCGCTAAACAACAAGTCGCATTATGGCGGCGCTGTTGAACTGTCAACTCGTTTTTGTAAAATCAGGTAAAACGGTTAAAAAAACACGCATTCTAGTTTGAAAGCTCCGCCCTCGCGGTGACCTCACGGCTGACGACACGTCGCCTCTACTGCCGTTTTTTGACTTTTAAAACCTACACTGACTAAATTCAGACATGTTACACCGATGACTGTAACGAGAGTCTTATATAGGACGGCAGAGGATCAGAAATGTGTAGTTCACGTGTGTCCGTTAGCTGAAGGAAGATGATGGTGGTGTTTGCTGCTGGTGCTTTTAGCTTGCGTGCTAATGTTAGCGCTCCTCATTCAGTGATTCTCTATGTGTGAATTGCTAACATAACAGCACGCAGCCTTGGAGTCACTTCGATCCTTTTTACCGCAGGTAAGAATATACATTTGTGTTGAACATTTGTGCAGGAGCAAATTAGCAGCATGAAGTGAGACATCAAACTGCACATGACTGACCTCCTGCCTTGACTTTTCCTTTCATACTAATGTGTGTGAAGGTAAATCCTACTGTACCTGATGCTATTATAGTACACATTTGTGCTGTCAGTCAAATGACACTTGCTTTTAAACTCCCGTCATTTAACCAATATCCCAAACACCTATAATGTTATCTATATAATATTTCTAAGTGATTAAATTTGACGTTATTACAGTTAGTTGTTTGTTTGGTGGTGAATTCCCCTTGCTGTGTGAGGAAAAAGGTATCATTTCCGTTTTGTGTGTGGTGTTGAGTTGTGTTGTGATATGTTGTGTGCTGTCAGACAGGTGGTGTCAGTGACAGATGTCCTCGGATTATGGCAGTGCTCCGTTTAGATCTCAGATCACCGGCTGGGTTTTTAGCATTTCTTTTGTGTAGATGGCAAATAACACATCTATGGTTAATTTAATATTATTTTATAATACACTTCAATTCAGTAATGTCATTTATGGTAATGGTTTAGACTTTCACTTTATTTTTTGTGACACTGAACCACAGTACCTGTCGTAAGGGTCTACTTTTTGAAATTGATATTTATACAGCACACGAAAGATGACTAGGTAAGTTTCCATTGATTTTAAGTTTCCCTTTTTTATTGTTCTCTAATGATTTTTGGCGCAAAAAAGAAAAATCAATAATTTTGACCCATGCGTACAATGCATTTTTGGCTATTGCCAAAACTATACCTGTGCAACATAAGACCCAGTCAACAAATTCATATTGACTGAACACAAAGTCTTTTTTTTTTTTTTAAACGTTTGATAATAACAAGATGAAAAAGTCAAAAGATTTACTTTGGTTGAGGTCATTCAGTATAAAACAGCATTAAGAATTAATGGACAAATTGTTTTAAAAACTAATAGTGATTTGTCAATCTGTAACATTGGGGTGGACCATGTGGTGCTGCAGTTAAGTAAATTTATCTCTTTTTTTTTAAATAATTTAATCTTTTTTTATGGTGTTTTGTCTTAACTTGTAAAACCACATGCCATTATGCCATTCAGTTAAGTGACAAACACTTTTTGTTATTGAAAATATCATTAAATAGATACAAATTTTATCATCATTTAATCATTTTTAAACTTTTCATCTAAATGAGGAATGTATAACACTAGCCTTCCCTCAAAAATAGTTTTGCTTCTTGTTCAAACTACTTAATTAAAATGAATTGTATCAACACAATTCTTGAATTTACAACTTAATTGTTTTGTTCAATCCACTTCAATTTGTAAAAACAATTAAGTTAACTTAATCTTGTTGGGACAACATGAAGGAATTGTGTGGAACCCAGCATTTTTTTATAATGTTGTTTACATCACATTTGCTGAGTAAATTCCAGCATACGTGTCAAAAAAGTCATGTGATTTTGTTTTAACAAATCATGTGATAACCTTACAAAACGCTTTTCTGTTTGAACTGGGCGAAGGGATGGGATGTTTATAAAATATATATATATATATATATTTGGTGCTGGTTTATTAGGAAGTGACAATTTTTATTTGATGTAAACAGTAGTTTATTCACAAATGTTTTTCATAACAGTTATACGCTGAAGTTTAATCCGCACTACTAAGAAATGTGTTAAGTCTAATAATTGCATTATAGTTATTATGGTTATAATTTGCAAGTTAAGTTTTTACAAATTTAAGTAGGTTGAACATAAAACAATTAAATTGTCACAAAAAACTTGTTGTTTTGACTCATTTTAAATAAGTAGTTTGAACAAGTTTTTGAGTCCAGAAAACAAATTGACTGTTAAAAATGGCCATAGTTTTCAACTTTTTTATTTATTTATTTATTTATTTATTTTAAATACACTTAAAGGTGAATGCAAAAGTGTAATTTCTGCCATTATATTGTCACCATACTGATCTCCATGTGTCAGCAGAAGCTTGAAGCATTTACAGTTCATAATCTCTTTGAACTACTGACACAACCCATGATTGGCTAGTTAAATGTTTTTTAAAGTTTCTTCACACTTCTGCCTCTTTTTATGAATAATTTATCCTCATCAAGCATTCTGTTTCTTTTTAAACTATACATACACTTACTGGAAACAGTTAACATCAGTGTTTTTTTTGTTTTAACAGATTTACATTTGTGTTCATTCAATTTATTAAGTAATATAAGTCAATAAGTCAAAAACATAAAACGAGGGATTTCTTTGATGTTTTAGTAGTTATGAAAATGTTGATGCACACAGTTAAACAGTGTGAAAATGTTGGATTTATAAAATATGTCTTGGATATGGAATTTAAAGGGAAAGTTCACCCAAAACTTAAAATTCTGTCATCATTTACTCACCTTGTTCCAAACCTGTTTGAGTTTCTTTTGTTTCTGTTGAACACAAAAAAATATTCTGAAGAATGTTGGAAACCTGTTATTGTTTTGTTTTCCTACTATGAATGTGAATGGTTACCCAGTTTCAACTTTTTTCTAAATATCTTTTTTTGTGTTCAACAGAATAAAGAAACCCTTAAAGGTTTGGAACACTTGGGGGTAGGGATGGGTACTGAGAACTTCAGTAACAACAGTACTGTTAATTATAGTCTCACTGCTTTGTCTCCATATACTTCAGTATTAATGGCAAACTACAAGCTTCTACTTATCATTAGGGGTGTAGTGCTACATGTATTCCATCCTAACCATCAGGGTATATGGGCGTCACAGTTCAGTTTATGTAATACAACCATGCATACTGTCAGTCCAGTTGTGTCAATCACTGGAGTTAAGTTAAATAAAAAGTAAAAGTTAAATAAGTTAAGAAAAGACCACAGCAATGCAAATACTTAGTAGGACGGCATCCAACTCAAGCGATGCGTCATATTTATTTTTTTTATGTCTGCATACATGTCTATACATGTTTATTTATGTCTTTATGCAGCTACTTCTGTTTGCTTACAGGTATTTGTAAACTTTTGGCTCAACTTATAGAAAATAATATTGATAAGTGGTATCGATATCAATAAAATCTAAACAATATCCATCCCTACTTGAGGCCGAGTAAATAGTGAGTCAATAAAATGTTTGGGTGAGCTTTTCCTTTAAGCATCTGAAAGGTTTAGGTTGATTTTGCTTTTCTTTTATTTGCCTTTCATCTGTTAATCACTTTGCTGTGTCATACTGAATTTGGTTTGAATAATCTTTAATACTGACCTCACCCTGATTCTTCTATTAGTGGCATTATGTTTTGGTGTGGTAAAGAAGTTCAGATATTTCTCTTGTGTGCATGATATGGTTTAACAAGTGCATTGATGATAATCATTGTTTTTATTTACAAAAGTGCCATCTCTGTGGAAAATATGAGCACGTCGCATTTCTCTTAAGTTCTGTAGAGTTTAAACGGCTGTTTTATCTGACTTCACAAATTAGATTAGGCCCTTGTGTATTTATACACAGCCAGGGATGTCCACATGCCTGGAATTTAAAAAAAGCTAACTCCATCATGCTGAATGTTGTTGTAAATGTATCTCTGTAGAAACCCCTAAACACAATTTAATCATAAACTATAACATTCAAGCTTCAAATATTTGAATTATTTGTTAAAAGCTTTGTTTGTTTTTTGTGGCCATAAGAGTTTATTTTTATTACATTTTTTCCTATTATTAGTGTGCATTCATTAAACAAATAATTAAAATAACTTGCCTTTATAATAATTTATTTTTTGCAGGATAATCATTGCTAACTGTGAACTTGTGGGCGTCTGGGGATTATTCTGACACATCTTAGAGGTGAGTTTGTACCATCAGATTCAGTACTACGTCATCTTTTTTTTCTTGGTTTTCTATGGAAAAACCTGCGAAAAATTGTTATATATTAAATATGCGAATCTGCAGTTAAATTAATTATACATAATTGGTTTCCATCCTAAAGCCCCTGGTATATGTCAAATGAAATCGAAGAATGAACTAAAGTGACATAATTTAAAATAAAATCTGACCAAAACAAAAGTCAGCCTTGAGTTTGTTTCAGCAGTTCAAAACAGCTCACCAGAAGCGAACTTTTGATGGAGTTTGTTTTGGCTCCTAAACACCTTTGAGCTACCATTGGTCCATGACAATTACACAATTGATGGGTGTATCTGATTAATTTGTGAAGTTTGATTGATTTATTTGTATCTTATATCCATGGAGGTCAAAGAGGAGATCAACATCCAACACAACCACACCAAGAATGAATAAACTAGATAGTTGAGAAGCAGGGCTGGTACAGATGTATTCACACCCATACTATCAATCACAGATAGATTTTAGAGATTCAGAGGGGGTCACACACCAGATAAAAAGAGCCACCATGTTGAGCTACGTCTTTCTAAAGTTTTATTCTGTGCCTGCCTGCTGAAAACAATGTTAAGATGTGGTGTGCCACGATGGTGTTTCTCGTGGAGAAGGCCAGATGTTTACTGTTCTTTTCTCACAGCTGCCAATGTTGCGTTTAGGGGATACACGTGTGACACATTTACAACTAAACCTACTGCAGTGTGGGGGGTCAGAAGGTTCGACAACAGTATACTGTCACTCAGCCTTTTCAAACTTGGCCTCAAACAAAGAATGAAAAAGGACTTTGTTAAATGTATACCGTTGCCTTTAAATCCAAATAGTGACTTAAATAATGCAACCTAGATGACCATTCTGCCTTGTTTTCACTGAACGGTAGGGTTCAGTTCAGTACAGTACAGTACGCTTCGGGTTACCTTTATCGGGCTTGTGTCTCTTTTGGTAGGTGCGCACTGTGAGCACATGCAAATAGAGAAAGCGAAACCACTCGTGCTTTCCTCATGCTTTTAGACAACCTCGTAAACCACAATAAATGACATACAGCAGATTCTGTTCTTGCCTATTGGCATGTGGCTGTTTGTGACAAGAATACGACCAGGTTTGGGATGACCATGGCTCATTATTTGTTTTATTATGTAGTCTCGGTGGAGTATTTAAAAATGGCGCTTTTGTTGTCTTTCTCCTGGCTTGTTGCACGCACTGGTGACGATTCTCTGTAAACCAATAGCATTCAGTGACAAGTCTAGCTCCACCTATTGGTACCATTCTGTTTACCCTTTTAAAATGGTACCCAAAAAGAGGTAGGGTACAGGTTGTTTTTTGGTTCTTTTGACAGTGGAAATGGACAAAAAAAAAAATCATACCATATTGTACTGATCCGTACCACTCAGTGGAAACAGGGCATTAGAGGCTTTTTTCAGAAGCACTGAAAACTCCTTCTGAAAATGTTGTTGTGTTTTTGTGCTCTGTTAAAGAGGGAGAGGATGAAGATGAGTGTCTGCGAGGAGCAGGAAGAGGGCTGTGAGGCTGGATATTACCAGCTCTAACCTTCAGTTTGACCTCTGCCGGGACACTGTGAGTGGCTGACAGCTGTCTGTAGTGAACATGTCTGTGCACGAGGACTTGGATCACCCTCGCTTTTTTGTTGGAGCTGATGATGGCGAGGGAGATGAACTGCTGGATCCAGGCAGAGTCCTTGGCTATGATTGTCTGTATGAGAATGTGGAGGAAGAGGATGAAGAGAGAGATGATGCAGAATATGACTCGGTAAGTGGAAAATGCTTGCTGTTTTGCTGCCCCTGAGGGATGGTGAATGATGAGTTTTGAGTTCAGCCAGCTAGTAAGAGCTGTGCAGGTAATCTTCTCTCTTTAGCGTCTGAGTTAGCATTCCTGCTTCCCATGCAATCCCACTCCATCCAGCGCATTTCATTTTAAAACATGCAGCATAAACTGATTCATTTCAGTAATTCACAGCCTTTTCTGATTTGATTAGAGGATTAAACCCAGGGTCCCCATGCGTCCTGGAGCACTTTGATAGATGTTTTTAAAAATGTATTCTCAGGAAGAATTTATTTATATATTTTGAGCTGAAAAATAAAATGTAATCATTTTTATATAAAAAGAGGTTTTATTGTCTATTATTGAATTATAAAGTTATAATTTTAATATAATACATTTTATTTTTATTGCTCTTGTCATGAAATGGCCATAAATTAATGATGTGGCAATAAACAAACAAACAAACAAACAATGAAATGTATTTGTGTTGTTCAGTTATTAGCTTTAGCAACATTAGCATAAACAGCTTAAAAATAGCAAATGAAATTAAATTCATCATAAAATTTCAGACAATTTTTTAAATATCTTTTAAGACGAGATTTGATCAAGCGATTTATACCCGATCTTCAATTGGTCTTACGTAACTGACACATGCAAATCTACTAAAAGGTGAAAAAAACCCTACTCAGTGCATGTTTTGCAACATATTTTATGACACTGCTTTTAGTTTTTTATAGGAGATTTTAGTGTTTGTGGATTATTCAGTAAAGTTGTGTTAGTGGCGACACGGTGGCTCAGTGGTTAGCCCTGTCACCTCACAGCAAGAAGGTCGCTGGTTCAAGCCCTGGCTGGGTCAGTTGGCATTTCTGTATGGAGTTTGCATGTTCTCCCCATGTTCGTGTGGGTTTACTCTTCCGGGTGCTCCAATTTCCCCCACAGTCCAAAGACATTCGGTATAGGTGAATTAAATAAATTAAATTGGCCGTAGTGTATGTGTGTGAACGAGTGTGTATGTTTCCAAGTACTGGGTTGCAGCTGAAATGGCATCTGCTGTGTAAAACATATGCTGGATAAGTTGGCGGTTCATTCCGCTGTGGCGATCTCTGATGAATAAATAGACTAAGCTGAATGAAAATGAATGAGTTGTGTCAGTCAATGTTTTAGATTTTTTAGCATAAATTAATGTAACTGGTCTGTGTAAATAACTTGTGTTTGTTTGTTTGAATGTTTCAATTGTTTGTATTATATTTAACAAATCGGAATGATCAAAGAAGCTGACATGGCATTAAATACTACAAGATATGATACATAAACTACTTAAAGCATATGGATGGGGATTCTGTCAGTTTTATTTTCTTTTTTCTTGTCAAGCCCCAAACCCTTACAAATGGGATTATTTGGTTTTACAGAGTCAGACAATATCAAATGTTTAGATTTTGCATGGTAACTATTGTTACTAGAACCAGGTACCCTTTTCTATATATTTCAACTAACATTTTTAATTCAAAGACTTCGTGAATATTTAAATTTCACATTATTATTATTGATTGAAGTATACACACTTGTTTTGCTCATGGTCTGCTCAGTTTTGCTGACAGCTGTGGGAATGTAACTAATTTACATATGGAAAATGATGAATTGAATATGAAAATCAGCACTAAGGCCTAAAGAGAAGAAAACAAGGTTATAAGAAGGTAAAGGGAAACAATCATTGAGTGTGAAGGACCAGATTAATGTAATAGTGGGATGATTGGATGAAAGTCATATTGAGTGATGACGAATCTTAAATCATTAGCATTGGAGGTGATGCTTGAAATTTTAGCTGGCCTTGTTTTAATGAAACATAAAGATTACTAGGAGAAATGGCAAGATGAGACTTTACCTCATCTGTCCATGCATAGATGTATTATATTTTTTAAGAATGCACGTTCCATCTGAGTATAGGTGACACCAGGTCAAAATTGCAGTGTTGAGAAGGAAAAAGGCAAGGCAAGAATGATCTAATCTGATTCAATGATTTGTGCTAAGCTAAAAGTGCTCCTGCAAGATCCGGAAATTGGCTGAATGAATTCAAAACTCTAAACTCAGCTGTTTAACTCTAGGGGACTAGTAAAATGAGCCTTTTTCTTTAAACAAGTATAATGAATTTTAGTTGAAATATTAATTGCATGTGTTGTATCTGCAGCCCCCAGAGAGACAGATTGTGGTGGGTATCTGTGCCATGTCCAAGAAGTCAAAGTCCAAACCTATGAAGGAGATTCTGGAGAGACTGTGTCTGTTTAAATACATCACTGTGGTTACGTTTGAAGAGGAAGTCATTCTGAATGAGCCGGTGGAAAACTGGCCGCTCTGTGATTGCCTCATTTCTTTCCATTCCAAAGGTTTGTGGCATTCTCTATAAGGAAATAAAATGATGAATAAAAATATTTTTTTCCAAAAACCAAGTTATTCCAGGGCATTCAGTTTTCTTGTGTTTATTTTTTTGTGAAGTTGTGAAGTTATGAATGTCTCAGTGGGATAAATAAGAAATAAAAATAAGGGAAAAAAATAAGTTGCACCAGTTTAGATATCATATTTTATTATTAATTTTAAAAAGTATGCAATATATATCTTCCTTTTTACAAACATAAATATGCTTTATTTCTCAACAGAACAGAAAAAGAACTGAATGTATATGTATATAAAAATAAATTATTATATACGCGTAATTTATTGTAAACGTCAACCATAAACAAATTAATTTCAAGCAAAACTGCAACTTCCAGCAAATCAGGTGATTCAAAAAAACTTGACAAATTCCAGAAAATACAGAAGAACAGTAGATAAGTACTTTAAAGTATGCATATATTTGTAAAATAATATGAAATATGTGATAACTCTTTACAATAAGTTTTCATCAAGCTAACCTGATAAACAAAAAACTATGAACAATACTTGTACAGCATTTATTCTTTAATTAACTAACGCTGCTTTACAGTTCACTGTTTATTCACAGTCAGTACATGTCACTTAATATAATTTTTGCAAATGAGACCGTATTGTAAAGTGTTATAAGCATGATAAGTGTATAAAATGTGAACTATGTTAATTTATATTATAGTCTAAATATTTTTTCTGCCCGACTGGAAGGTATGATTTAAAACATGATTTAAAACTTTATATTAAGGTACAATTTTTGCTATTAATAAACGATAAACTATGATGTCTTTTGCCTCAAACACCTAATTTGCTGCTTATTAATAGTTATTAAGGATAGTAGTAGATATTGGGTAGGATTAGGGATGTAGAGTAAGATCATGCAGAATATGTGCTTTATAAGTACAAATAAACAGGTAATATCTTAATAACAGGCTGGTAATCAACCACTAGTAAATAGTGAGAATTCTTCCTTAAACTAAAATGTTACTGATCCTTGTTGATGTTTTCACACATCAGAACAGTATTTATTAGCAGCGTTTATTGTCTGTTTTTACAGGTTTCCCACTTGATAAGGCTGTGGCTTATGAGAAGCTGAGGAATACATTTGTCATTAACGATCTGGATCTTCAGTACTGCATTCAAGACAGGTAAGCTTCACATCTGCCATCACAATATGGTTATTATATTGTAAATCTTGCCTAAGGGAAATCATGACATGATCATGGCTAATTCCTCCATGAAATGATTGGAGGAGTGCAGACCTGTAAAAACACTGATGGTATTGTAGTTCTGCAGGTGACTTACTGACTTTGCACAAATAAAAGAACACAGACACAACAGCTAAGTTCCATAATGACTTTTGTAATCTACTGAGTGAAAATTAGGTCACAAACAAGCAGAGCCAGTGATAATTAGTATGTGTAATCTACTAACAACACAAGCACAATTAAGGCATAATTTTTTGGGTGTTAAAGTAATAGTACAATTAATAAATTCATTTTTCTTCGACTTAGTCCCTTATATATCAGGGGTCGCCACAGCAGAATGAACCGCCAACTATAGCATATGTTTTACGCAGCGGATGCCCTTCCAGCCATAACCGAGCACTGGAAAACACCCATACACTTTCACATTCACACACTCTCATACACTATGGCCAATTTAGTTAATCCAATTCACCTATAGCGCATGTCTTTGGAATGTGGGGGAAACCAGAGCACCCGGAGGAAACCCTAGGCAAACACAGGGAGAACATGCAAACTCCACATAAAAATGACAACTGGCCCAGCAGAGACTCGAACCAGCGACCTTCTTGCTGTGAGGCAACAGTGCTAACCATTGAGCCACTGTACCGCCCAGTAATAATACAAATACCAGTATGTTGACTATATGGAATATAGACATTCAGGCATGAGGTGACGAGAGTGAGGATGGGCGTTTTTTGCAAAACAGGCATGACTTCATTCTGAGAAAAATTAACTTTGATCTTGGTGCATTCATGCACATACATCAGCAAGGAAGCTTGCTCTAACTACACTCATGTGTGTGCCGAGAACTGTTTCCCCTGGCTGTAGATTAAAGCTAATAACACTGTAAATAATGTTCAGTGGGCCTCACGGTGGCGCAGTGGATAGCACGTTCGCCTCACAGCAAGAAGGTCGCTGGTTCGAGCCTCAGCTGGGTCAGTTGGCATTTCTGTGTGGAGTTTGCATGTTCTCCCCGTGTTGGCGGTAACACGGGGAGACATGCGGTATAGGTGAATATAAAACATGCGGTATAGGTGAATTGGGTAAGCTAAATTGTCCGTAGTGTATGAGTGTGAATGGGTGTGTATGGATGTTTCCCAGAGATGGGTTGCAGCTGGAAGGGCATCCGCTGCGTAAAACATATGCTGGATAAGTTGGCGGTTGATTCCACTGTGGCGACCCCAGATTAATGAAGGGACTAAGCCGAAATGAAAATGAATGAATGAATTAATGAATAATGTTCAGTTTCTTGCACAGACCGATTGTTTTGGATTATAAGACCTTATGTATCATCAGATTGTATCATCAGATTAATTGGCATTTGTTAGTGTGTTTATTTTTAATCTAAAAAAAAAACGGGTGACCATTGACTGATAATTTTTTTTTTTAACTCTTTCATCACCATTTACAAGATAACTCGTCAATTAAGATAAAATGCTTTCCTGCCATTGAGTTTTTATAGCAATCCATGTTTTAGGTCTATTGTGGTAGGGGAAGCCCTAATGCATGTCCTGAGTGAGCTACAGGACCAATGTGTCTCCTGGGAACGAAATATTAGATAATCAGAGAAAGTGAAATTAAGATCACGTGGGGAAAAATGAAGAGTTATACACACAATACACTTGTGCATTTTTCTGCATTTTTCTTAGCCTGTTTGTTAAAAATGTTGCATTTTTTGATGAAACCTACCTGCATTCAAGTGGGGGATAAAACATGAACATATAGAGTAAAATGCAGAGAATAGAGGCTTGGTTTTTTGTTTTGAAATATAATATACTCGTATATTCCTAGCAAAAAATATTTTGAGGGCCATTAAATTTAGGTGAAAATTAGGGCTGAACGATATTGAAAAAATCTAAAAATGCTATATTTTTATTTATTTTGATAATATATATATATATATAATATTGGGATATGAATACAATTTCACTTGGATGAGGAATTCAATAACTATTTGGAAAGAATTTGATTGGGATGATTCTGTAGGGGAGTGCATGAAATATATTAAACAATGTACAAGCATAGATAAATTCAATAAAGAAAAATATACAAATTAAATACATTTGTATTTATTTAATAAAAAGTTTTATTGTTTTTCGAGGATTCAAACTGTAATTAGGTATAGAGTAATTGAATAATCAAAGGTAAAATAATATTGTCGTCTTTTTATAAACAATTCAATTAACCCGTTGTTAATTTATCAAAGATACAAATGGTACAGTGTCTCATGGTTCATGCCTCAAAAAACACTTGCAAAATGATCAAGTATAATCCAGACTTAACAGTGCATATACTCTTGATGTGACTATTGCGAATGATCACATTGCGATATCAATGCTGAAACGATATTGTGACTGATATTGTGCAGCCATAGTGAAAATCATTAAAAGCGGTCGCTGGCAACTTTTTAAAAAAACGCTGTTTTAGAAAGAGTTAATGTTCTACTGGAAAAGTCACCTACATCTTCGGCAGCTTGAGAAAGAGTAAATTAACTATACATGTACATTTTTGGGTCACTGTCCCTTTAAAGAAGAAAAAAATGATGCTCATTCAGCAACTTGAGCTGTTTGGAGAGACATTACATTTGTAGTTGTGAGTTGAGGTAGGTTGCCCAGCGGTAAAAAGTTTTTGCCATGGGTTTCGACATGCATTCATGATTAAGGATTTAGGAGACATGCATAAAGGTTTGGTGTTGCTGGTTGGAAGGCCTGTCAGTGGAGAATTGCAGTAGTCAGATCTTGAGGTTAAAAAAAGCTTGGATGAACCGCTATGCGGCATAATTTGACCCAAATGGTCTGATTATTGTAATGTAATGTTAAGTGGAATATGAGAAGTCAGAAGGGACTTGCTGACACTGTGTGCAGTGAATCAGATAATCAAAATAAACAGATTCATTAAATGTGCCAAGTGACATTTCAAGGGAGCTGAAATGTAAACCAAAGGGGACTGTTTGCAACAACAGTTGATCCTGCTTTTGTAAGTTACTTGGTATAGACTTGATGGTTTTATGAAATGTTTTAAAACACAAGACTACTCCAACACTTTTTTTGCAAAGATATAACAGCAGTTCTGATTATTTGAGTGGCACCAATGAGTGATTACTTTAGGCTGATTTATACTTATGTGTCAAGTGATCGGCATGACCCATGGCGCCAGCCTTGCATGTAGCTGTTCATTTATACTTCTGCGTGCTGTTTGTGTTGCTCTGCAATAATACTTCTGAAACGCTAGCTGGCAGTGGGTTTTTATGTTCCTCTGTGTAGAGTTTCTTTGTGGGTGTTTTGTTTTTTTCTGAGTGCTACCTTAAGCTAAAACTCGCTCATGTAGAGGCTTTATTCTATTATTCTAATAGAATAAAGAAACTCATGAAGGGACAGTGTAGGCCTACTTTGTAATGTCATTCATATCACCCTGGCTATAATGTTTCACTATCTTTACAATAAAATGAAAACTAGATATTAAGCTGCACTGCCTCTTTTCATTTTGATATTAACAACTGAAACATAACAGACACCAAAAATCTTAAGGCATCTTGTACATATTTATTTGGCCGCCATCTTCACTGTATGCATATTTATAATAAAACGGAGCCTAGTAGTAAACATAACTGCCTCCTTTCAAGTTCATTGAAAAAAAAATGAAATATTAGGCTTACTGTGTGGTTTTGGTAATATGTGCTTAATGTTAGGCTACATGCAAACAATAAAGAGAGGTAATGCATGGTGTCAGTCTGTCTTTTGTTCTGATTGATCTCTTTTTAAACAGGGTTTTACGCTTCAAAATTTGTAAAGAAATCCTTAAATTAATTAGTATGTTTTTAGGTTATTTTTATTCACATATAAATTAATCAACTTCCATGCATAGAACTTATTTAAAAAGTAATCTAAGCTATACTTGCTTGATGAACAACACCTAATCACATTGCCTTGTGGTTCAAAGAAGAATAAATGTGTCTTAGGTTATGAGGGCGATGACAGATTTTTCTTTTTTGGGTGAACTAACCTTTTAAATAATGAATGTACTTTTCAGAGACTGACCTTTTGATCAAATGTTAAGAGATCATCTTCTATATTTAAATACTATTTGAACAATGGTTTTCTTGAAGCATTTTTAAAGAACATTAATAACATTTGTGCACGATGGTAAAAAACAGATGGTTTGTAGTTGAAATAATTGTGTCGTCCCCCCCACCCCCTCATGAGATTTAAATTCCGATGTATTGTGTTTGTGTTTAGGAGAGAGGTGTATCGGATCCTCAAGGATGAGGGAATACAACTCCCCCGTTTTGCGGTTCTGAACAGAGATCCTGCCCGACCAGAAGGTTTGTTAACTCCCTCAAATCTCATACTGACCTAGTTTGGACTACGTAAAACAAGACTGTGGCACCAGTGATCAGATAATGTGTTTAGATTATCTACATCACAGTGGTCTGTTCTCTTGTAGGAGTTTATTGTGCATCTGCATAAAATATAACAAATTACAAGTATATATAAACACAACAGAGCTAAGATAAAAGTTAATTACCCAATGCTGTTGTTTTTCTGGTGAGTCTAACTGTATTAGGATGGGGGTTTGTCACTGATCCAGTTTATCAGTATATTTCTTTCTGGCAGCAAAGGCTAAAATGTCAAATAAACGATTGGTGAATTTGTCAGGCAAACATTCAACTGCGAGACGTAAAATCAAAGACAATGGATCCAACTGTAGCTGAAGTCCAAACATACAGCTCATAAAAATAACAACCTTTGACCAATAAGCTCTAATAACAGGACAATTCCATAATAAATGAGTGTAGTCTCCCACTTTTACCTTACAAATAAGCTTTTTTAATCTGACAGTATTGTAGTAAAACAATTAAAGGTACAGTATATAATTTTTGCCATTAGAGGGTGCGTATTCATAACAGACAATGGTGTAGTTTGATTATGTTGTGACTGAGTGTGGAATCACGGGAGTTGTCATATTCATTACATCATGCTTAAGTCATGTTCACGGTTGAGCTAAAGTATTGGAAACTAATTAATATGGTAGTATGAAGTAGGGAGTAAGGTCTGCACACTGAAGTCTGAAATTTTGTATGCGTTTTTTTTTTTTTTCTGAAAAGTTCATCACACACACACAAACCTTCCACACTGAGTCTGATGTGTATTAATTAATCTGTTGTGATATAAACAGACACACACACACACACACCAAAGTTTTTTTCATAGTCAGTTTCTCCGACGACATTTTGGATTTTGCCTTTTTCTTGTATGGCAGCCCTGAATTGTCTAAACGCCTCTTAAAACACATTTTTGTTTGCGAAAAACAAAAAAAACCAAAAAAAATTAACTAGATGAATTTTTTTTTTATGACAGACGAAAGTTTTGGAGGCAGTGTGTCAATACTATTATAGTATTACTACTACTATAATACTAATGTGAGGCTTTAAAACTGAAAGCCATGAAAGCCAAATAAGAGGGCTGAAGCAATTACAAGAGTGATTCTCTAATAATGCTGCTCTGTGCAGCCTAATAAAATGCACAACATATTAAAATGCTTTTTTGTGTTTCCCAGATTTCTAAAAAACCAAACTGGAAATTGAGAGCGTGTGACATCGTTAGCTTGATGACACAGTGCACGGCCCATTAAAATTGCTTATTTCTTTGGATTTGAACATTCTTTGAAACATTTGAGATAATATAAATACAGCAGTCAGCGAATTGTATAACACTGTTCTAGTGGTTTTTGGATATGAAACATTTTTACATATTGTGTCATTAATAAGCTTTTATACTATTAAGCTTAAAGTGGCTTCATCAATTATTTCTTTGTTTTCCAAAAGGAGAGGTAACAAACTCTTCTGTGTTTTTTTGTAATTTATCAAAAGAAGGTATACCGCCATCTTGTGCTGTAAACAATTACTTGAACTGAATTACAAACATCCCAGGCGGACACACATGCAGCCCAAAGCATGAATGGGTTTTTAAATGACATTTCTGTGATGTTTTTTTCTAGAATGTAACCTGGTGGAGGGAGAGGACCATGTGGAGGTGAATGGCGAGATTTTCCAGAAGCCTTTCGTTGAGAAGCCAGTGAGTGCCGAAGACCACAATGTCTACATCTACTACCCAACATCTGCAGGAGGAGGCAGTCAGCGGCTCTTCCGCAAGGTGGGACCCAAATACAGACCACATTCAACATATGATTCTTATCAGAAGTATTCAGTTATCAGAGGATATAAAAAGCAATGTACTAGTGTTGTTCGATTGCGAAACCAAACCCTATTGAATTTTTAAATTCATGTACATTTCCGTTAACGTTTAAGCGCTGTTGAGTGATTCCCTATAACTGCTGATTAGAGCTGCACGATTAATCGAAAGTGATTTTCATGCTCCTTTGCTCAAAGCCAGATGTTTAAATCAGTATTAAAGGTCCTGTGAAATTAAAATAAAGTTTTTAAGATGTTAGCATCAGTACGTTAGTCTGACGTACGTTAGTACTCCAAAACCATGACAATATTCACATTTAGAAGATATAAACATCCAAAGCTTGCAGTTTGTCACCATCTCCTCATACTTGAGTTTCTCATCAAGTCTTCTGACCAATCAAATTCTCTCTAGTATCTGACATGTCCCGCTCCCTTTGAGACGCTTTTCATTTGTTTTTCTTTTGATGCGCTTGATCTCAAAACAAAACGCTAATAGCTGTTTTTTAAAGGGGAGGAATTACTATATGTCCTGCCCTGTCTTTATGTTTCAGTTGAGATTACGTGAAATATTGAATAAAAAATGCACATCCCAAAGCACTTTATGGGACCTTTAAATTTCCAGAATCTGCTTTCAGGTGAAGCAGATTTTATTAAACGGGGTCATAGTTCGCTCACAAGACAAGAAAAACAAAACAAATCACAGACAGTTTAATCTGCACAATCCTGAAATCCAGATAATCATTTTGTGAATTGACAGCATCCCTTCTCAGTGAGCCATGGCTTTGTGTTACTACTACTACATCTGAAAGCATGTATAAATGCCACATTAAATAACATCTTTTTATGTTAAAATTGCCTCTTATAGTCAGTCATGTATAGACCTGTCACGATAAATAAATCTTGTTGTGCAATTTGTCACATATATAATTTATTGCGATAAGTGATGTTGTCATTTTAAGACCATTTTATGCTGCTGTATAATGATTATACAACTGAATAGTAATGCAAATTAAGACAAATAGGAAAAAAACTTCTCATTCTGAAAAATATTTAAATGTCTTAATAAACATTGACACTGGTGATCTGTCTATAACTTTGAAACAAAGCTCATTTGGATAACTTCCAAATGTGAAAATCCACCTTTTCTTCATTTGTCATTGAGTGTTGTTTCTTAAAGAGTTTCCTGAGCTCACTGATGTAAATATGTTGGGTGATTTTTATTTATACATATGTGTCATCAAAATCTATTGAGTTTAAATCCATGTATTTTGCAATAAGTCGATATATTGTCAAGTGTCTGAAATAAATCATTCTGAGAGGTGATTCTGTAGTTTTAGACTATTTAGATTCTGTATTTATTAGCCATTTTCTATCAATAAAAGCATCTTTTTGACTTCCCGCACTTTTCTGCTGCGTATTTGGAAGTCCCGCATAAATGGGATCTCCTTCCAGATTTACGGTTGATCACAGAGCCGTGCTTTCCTGACAAGATGTGCATGAGAATCACAGCTTTTACTCAGTCACAATCTCGATTTGATTTTAAGTAATCATACAGCTCTACTGCTGATTGGCCATTGTGTTTACGTGCTCAATATGTATGTATGTAATTGGCTACAATCACTCTTCACAGAGAGCTTACATAATGGACAATCAGAGTTAATGATTCCATTCAGCAGCACTTAAAGGTGCAGTAGGTAATTGTCGTAAGAAACATTTTTTGTTGTGCTGGTTGAAAGTCTCTTCACATTCCAATAGTAATGATTAAAGTAAATGATCTAAATGTATTTATATGTATTTCTATATTCTGGGTAAGGCATAAGACTAAAAAAATGTTCATCCAATTAAAATGTGTCGGGCTGACAATTCCCATAATTCTGTGGTCCAAACTGTCTGTCAACAAATGGAGATTTGTACAGTTACTAGTTACTTTTGCACGCTGGAGGAAGGATGACACCATGGCTGAAGTATTTCTTTTAGATAGGTTATGTTTTAAAACTATTTTAGTCACGCAAAGCTTATGTAGATTGTGTTGTTTTATGAATGGGTTATATGCACGGAGGTGTTGTTCAGGCACTGAAATCTTCCGGCAAAAGATTGATGTGACTATTTTTAATTTTATAATGTACAGCATTGATAATGTAGATGTTTATTTAGTTTAACAACAAAACATAAGTAAATAGCGCTATTCTGCCTATCCTGCTTTACTGAGGTGAAAGTTTTATATTCACATTGGTTCATTTTTAAACAATGACAACCTGTGACGTGCTCCCTATATAGTTTACCATGCTACTTTGAATATTCAGTCTAAATTAGCATGTAAGTATGGCTTAGTAATAAGTGTAATTCCTGCAACCCGCCGGCCAACCACTAAGCATTCAGTTGCTTTAGGACAAAGCGTGTGAGAGTGAGACCAGCGACTACCTGGCAGATGACATGATCTAGTGGGCCTCTGTCATCTTTAATGTTGTGCGTTCATGATATCAGGAGGCATGGCTTTGGACAGCAGGGGTGGGACTGTGTTTCAAAGATATTATGCTATGCTAACCGGTTAGCGTTTTGGCAGATCACCTACTGCACCTTTAATTAATTGCGTTTTAAAATTAAAGTAGCAAATGGTATCACAGACGGTCCTTTTGACAACACTGGTTCTTTTAGAAATAAATTGTAAAAGGCCATATGATGCTGTTTTAAAAGGTCATTATTTTGCTTCTTGTTGTAATGGAGTAGGTTAGCATTATTAAATGTTCAAACAGTGCTCATGCATTCAAGCGCTTATCAGTTTGTCTGCTCTATGAAGTTCAGCTAGCCATCTGTGAGAATAACATATTAGTTTAAAGGGATAGTTCACCCAAAGATTCTAATGTATTCACTATTTAGTCACCCTGCAGTGGTTTCAAACCTTTTAGTTTCCCTTTTTTTGTTGGATACAAAATAAGATATTTTGAAAAATGTTAGAAATCTCTAATCATTGACCTCCATAGTAGAAAAAAAACAATACTATGAAAATCATTGGTTACCATTTCATAATTGTTTTTAGAATAACAGAACAGAAAAAAGTAACTCAAAGTGGTTTGTGGCAAGTGAAGGGGGAGTAAATGATGACATAATTTTCAGTTTTGGGTAAACTGGCCCTTTAAATTGGCTCTCCATGTCAGGTGATCTTGTAAATGAATGATGTATGTATGAATGTATATGTATATGTTCGCTGTTTATTGAATGAGACATATCAACAGTGGGCATTTACTGTCACTCATGTTGCAGTTTCTCCATTTAAAGTGAATAGGATCATGTTCTACTGTTGGTGAATGGGAAATAAATTTACTTAAAGCACACTCTTGTTTCATTTCAATGCGTCAAATCAATCACTGAACCTTTGAGGGCTGGTCTAAACTTTTACTTTGTTGAAAATTGTGTTTTGGCTTATTTCTGTTCACTGTGCATCTGTTTCAGATTGGCAGCAGAAGTAGTGTCTATTCTCCTGAGAGTAATGTCAGAAAGACTGGATCCTACATTTATGAGGAGTTCATGCCTACTGATGGAACGGATGTGAAGGTATCTCAGCCTCTATTTTCTTCAACAAAGGCTGCTTTTTTTATTGTAAAGTGTCAACCTTAACACTTTTTCACTCTTTCATTTAAAAACTGCATGATGTTTATTTGTGTTATATTTGACTAATATTTGAATTAGTTTAATTATCTGAAACATTAACGTGTGACAAACATGCAAAGAAATAAGAAATCAGTAAGGGGTGAACACTTTTTCACACCAATGTGTATTACAGTCACTGACAGTGGCAGTATTTTTCATTTTATTTATACAAACACCTGTCATTTTGTAAACAAACAAGCATTTAAAGTGTTAAAATTCAGAAAATTAATGAATGTTTGGTAATTATGATTAGAATTGATGCTGGTGGAAAAACTGATGCTAGAAAAAATTTATATATAATATTTTAGGATATGGAAATTTTTTGACCTTTTTAGCCAATGAGGAACTTCTTTTTTTTTTTTTTTTGATGCACAAGGGTTAATACCTCTCCCCCCTGAGAAAAGCTGTAGCATGTGGATGAAGGTATACTATAGTGAGTGCTGGTAGGAGTGGGTTATATTGCTGAAGTTTAGTGGCTATCATTATTATTATACATTTGTTTGAAATTACTGAGCTCACATCAACAAGTCATCTCCACGTTAGTGATTTTAAATCGAAATTATTTATTCACCTTATTGCATGCTTTTATTTGACCCTTATATTCATATTTATAATACCCATCACCGCCACGAACAGCTTTTTACACAATATTTCAAGCTGTGTGAAATATCTTTTGGCAAATTATGGCGTAGAAGACAAGTAAACGGTTTAAAGCATTTAAAGGGCAGAATTTTTATTTTGTTTTAATTATAGAACAGTTTATCTCACCCTTCTGAAACCAATTACGGTTTCATTCAGTTTGAGCATTTTTATTTCTATTGATGTGCTTATATGGAGCTTTTTCGATTTTTAACTGATAAGATGGTGCCGCGGATGGCTGCCTCGGCGTGGAGCACTTCAGTTTTTATAATGTTTTTGTTAGTTTGTCCTGTTTTATGTTTGTCATACGCGATCAGTTACACCAGGGACGAACTGCTGAACTTTCGGCAGTGCACACCATTTAACCACCAACCGGTTTTTGATTTTTCTGGCGTTTTGCGGAACATTGTTGTCGGCGGAGTAGTGGCACTGTGGAAACGCTACAAGACACGCAGGCATGGGAAGCGGGTCGGCGCGCTCGTCAGGCTCAGACAACGCGGCTTTAGAACGTCGCTGCCTAGCATCCATCTGGCGAATGTACGCTCTCTTCCTAACAAAATGGATGAACTACTTCTGCTCGCACACAATAACAAGGACTTTACCAACTCTGCTGCTCTGTGCTTCACGGAAACCTGGCTGAACGAAGCCGTTCCGGACAGCGCGCTTCACATACCGGACTTTCAGCTGTTCAGAGTGGATCACGATACGGCGTCAACGGGCAAAACACGCGGCGGTGGAATATGCTTTTACATCAACAGAAGGTGGTGTACGGATGTAACTGTGTTAAAGAAGATGTGCTGTCCTGATGTGGAAGTGCTTTTCATTAACTGTAAGCCGTTCTACTCGCCGCGGGAGTTTTCCTCGTGCATTCTCATCGGTGTTTACAATCCACCACAAGCACACGTGAGTACTGCACTGCAACAGCTGGCTGATCTGATCACAGACACAGAACAACAACACCCAGACTCTGTTTTTTATCATTCTATTTGACTTTAATCAGGCTAAACTCACACATGAGCTGCCTAAATTCAAACCGCATATTACATGCCCCACCAGAGACAATAATATTTTTGACCATTGTTACACAACAATAAAGGATGTATATCGCTCGGTCGCCAGAGCAGCTCTAGGACTCTCCGACCACTGCCTGGTTCATCTTCTACCAACTTACAGGCAAAAACTTAAAACTGCTAAGCCAGTATTAAGGACTGTTAAGAGATGGACCAATGAAACAGAGCAGGACTTGCAAGCTTGTTTTGAATGCACTGACTGGAGTGTATTTGAAGCTGCTGCCACCGACCTGGACGAGCTCACAGAGACTGTAGCATCATACATTAGTTTCTGTGAGGAGTTATGCATCCCCACCAGGACTTATTTATCATTTAACAATGATAAACCATGGTTCACACCAAAACTTAGACAGCTTCGTCAGGCCAAAGAGGATGCCTACAGGAGTGGGGACAGGGTCCTGTACAATCAGGCCAGGAACACACTGACAAAGGAGATTGGTGTGGCTAAGAAGAGCTATGCCAAAAAGCTGGAAAACCAGTTTTTTGCCAACGACCCTGCATCAGTGTGGAAAGGCCTGAAGGACATCACTAACTACAAGACGCCATCCCCCAGCATTGACGGCAATAAAGATCTTGCAAACGAGCTTAATATGTTCTATTGTAGATTTGAGACAGCCGACCAGACACCTCTCACCCGCCATGACCATCTCTCTACACAGCCATCAACACCTCCAGCCACCCCCCCCCCCTGCACTTCAGATCAGTGAGGATAATGTGCGTCAGATCTTCAGGAAACAGAAGAGAAGGAAAGCGCCAGGCCCAGACGGTGTCTCACCAGCCTGTCTGAGAACCTGCGCTGACCAGCTGGCCTCCATTTTCTCACAGATCTTCAACAGATCACTGGAACAGTGCACGGTTTCATCCTGCTTTAAGCATTCCACGATCATCCCAATCCCGAAGAAACCAAAGATCACAGGACTCAATGACTACAGACCTGTGGCCTTAACATCTGTGGCCATGAAGTCATTTGAAAGACTGGTGCTAGCGTATCTGAAGGACATCACTGGTTCTCTGCTGGACCGTCTGCAGTTTGCTTATAGAGCAAACCGGTCTGTGGATGATGCAGTCAACATGGGACTGCATTATACCCTACAACATCTAGACAAACCAGGGAACTACGCAAGGATTCTGTTCGTGGACTTCAGTTCTGCCTTCAACACCATTGTCCCATCATTGCTCGAGTACAAACTGACCCAGCTCTCTGTTCCTAGTTCTGTCTGTCAATGGATCACCAGCTTTCTGACAGATAGGCAACAGCTAGTCAGAATGGCCAAAATCACATCCGACAGCCGCACCATCAGCACCGGCGCCCTCTCCCCACTACTCTTCTCCCTATACACCAATGACTGCACTGCAAAAAAACCCTCCATCAAGCTCCTGAAGTTTGCGTATGACACTACTGTTATTGGCCTCATCCGGAACGGTGACGAGTCTGCATACAGACAGGAGGTGGAGTGGCTGGCTTTATGGTGCAGATGCAATAACCTGGAGCTGAACACACTCAAAATGGTGGAGATGATAGTGGACTTTAGGAGAACCCGCCCTGCACTCCCCCCACTCACCATCATGAACAGCACTATGGCAGCAGTAGAGTCATTTGGGTTCCTGGGCACCACCATCTCTCAGGACCTGAAGTGGGACATTCACATAGACTCTATTGTGAAGAAAGCCCAGCAGAGACTGTACTTCCTTCATCAGCTGAGGAAGTTTAACCTGCCCCAGGAGCTGCTTGTACAGTTCTACTCAGCGGTCATCCAATCCATCCTCTGCACTTCAATCACCGTCTGGTTCGGCTCAGCTGCCAAAACTGACCTCCGCAGACTACATAAAAAATAGTCCGGACAGCTGAACGAATCACTGGCACTACCCTTCCTACACTTCAAGAACTGTACTCTTCTAAAGTGAGAAAAAGGGCTTAAAAAATCACTCTGGACCCCTGACACCCAGCGCACTTCCTGTTTGAACTGTTACCGTCTGGTCGGCGTTACAGAGCACCAAGCACAAAAACAGCCAGACACAGGAAAAGGTTCTTTCCTCAGGCCATCTACCTCATGAACAGTTAAGTATTCCCCTACTGTGCAATAAACGTGCATTAAACTTTCTCATACGCACTCGTACAGCACCTTATAACAGTCTACAGTGCAATATTTTCTCATACGCACTCGTACAGCACCTTATAACAATTTACAATGCAATACTTTCTCATACGCACTCGTACAGCACCTTATAACAATTTACAGTGCAATACTTTCTCATACGCACTCGTACAGCACCTTATAACAATCTACAGTGCAATACTTTCTCATACGCACTCGTACAGCACCTTATAACAATCTACAGTGCAATACTTTCTCATACGCACTTGTACAGCACCTTATAACAATTTACAGTGCAATACTTTTTCTACGCAGTTGTACACAGCACCTTATAACTTGTATATTTATAACAAATCTGTACATACAATTCATCATCCAAAGCTTTTGACTGATTGCATTTCTGTTTAATGTTTGATGTCTTTTTCATATGTATTTTGTGTTGTCACTTGTCACTTTATGTACACTGGAAGCTTCTGTATCCAAAGCAAATTCCTTGTGTGTGTAAGCACACTTGGCAATAAAACCCATTCTGATTCTGATTCTGATTTTTCACTCGGATTGGACTTTTAAACAGATATAGATGCATCCGAATAGATGCAGCATAAATGCTCCATGTAAACACAGCTACTGCTTGATTGCTGGTTGAATAAGCACTATTACTGCTTTGTTTGTGTTTGACATCAGGTGTATACTGTGGGTCCTGACTACGCACATGCAGAGGCCCGTAAATCCCCTGCACTGGATGGGAAGGTGGAACGAGACAGCGAGGGGAAAGAAGTGCGTTATCCAGTCATCCTTAATGCCAGAGAGAAACTCATCGCATGGAAAGTCTGCTTGGCTTTTAAGGTAAACGATGATGTTGAAAAAATTTTTGCAAAATGTTTAATTAAGTCATGATGCTGATCATATATGCAAATATGCATTTTAATTTGGTCAGGAATCTGAAAATCAGGAAATGTTTTATCTGCCCCTCCATCAGAAATGTATATACTAATTATTAGATTGTTATTATTGTTAGTACAGTAAACTGAAGTTCAATTTTTCATTTCTAGCAAACCGTGTGTGGTTTCGACCTGCTCCGTGCCAATGGCCAGTCTTACGTCTGTGACGTAAATGGCTTCAGCTTTGTCAAGAACTCCATGAAGTACTACGATGACTGTGCAAAAATTCTGGGGTCAGTATGTTATACATATACAAAATATCTCTTTACTAAATCACTTATGGTTGTTAAGATTCCTGATAATGCATTTGGATCCATTTGGTTATTTATTCATTTTCTTTTTCGGCTTAGTCCCTTTATTAATCTGGGGTTGCCACAGCGGAATGAACCGCCAACTTATCCAGCATATGTTTTACACAGCGGATGCCCTTCCAGCTGCAACCCATCACTGGGAAACATCCATACACACTCATTCACACACAAACAGTACGGACAATTTAGCTTACCCAATTCTCCTTAACCGCATGTCTTTGGACTTGTGGGGGAAACCGGAGCACCCGGAGGAAACCCACGCAAACACGGGGAGAACATGCAAACTCCACACAGAAATGCCAACTGACCCAGCCGGGCTCGAACCAGCGACCTTCTTGCTGTGAGGCGATTATGCTACCCACTGCGCCACCGTGCAGCCCCATTTGGTTATAGAAATAATAAATAAAATGCGACACACACTTTAAAAATAAGGTTCCATTGGTTAATGTTAGTTAATGTATTTACTAACTTTAACTAAGAATGAGCAATATTTTATTAATCATACCTCAACATTTTATAATGCATTTTTAAAATCCAGTTGTGCTTGTTAACATTAGTGAGTTAACAAGGAATGTGGGTTTTTGTCAGGCAGCAGAACGTTGCAAATGCTTTAAAAAGTAAATATAAATAATAAAGAAATTAAAAAAAATTAATAAGATATACAAGTCAACTCTAGTCAGTTTATTTATAAAGCACATTTAAAAACTAGTGTGTACCAAAGTGCTGTACAAGACCAATGAGAAGATTAATGAGAAGAAACTTAACAACACCTAACTATTGGACGGGACACATTAAATTATCAACATACAAATTATTCAGATGCCATGGAATAAAACAATAAACTGTCCTAACTACGTGACAGGGCAAGGTGACGTGATAAAAGATAAAATCTTTTTCATGTAAAAATTAGTTTTTGTCCTAGTTTTTGACCATCTGCGATAGAAACATGCAGAATTTCTAATTTAGAAAATGTAATTTAATTTAGAATCTAATTTAATTTAGAAACAGATTCTATTTCTGTGTCGCCACAAAAACCAAAGGGTGTATGCACGTGGAGAATGCGCGTAACCTGAAGCATTTATGATCTCACTAGCCCGGATGTATTTTTTTGTAGTCCCCAAATTCGTTTGCTGGAGGCTTTGCTAAGCTAAATCAGAGCATAGCTTTCAATTTCGCTCTGTTCCTTAGCTGGAAGAAACTACTCTTCACCACTGCGTTTATCTGTTTTTTAAAATGCTAATTAGAGTCAAAAATTACACCAAACTACACAAGTTTATTTGTGGAAAAGCATGATAATTGGATAATAGAAAGTCAAGCATCAAACACCGTAACAGATGCCCTGAATATCAGTTTTGCTATCATTTAATTGGTGAAAGTTTCTTCCTGTCCAGCATTTAAATTCTTAAAAATAGTTCACAGTAGATCACAGTAAGAGTTCCCAGAGCTAAGAGCAATGTCAATCTGAATATCATTAGCATAACAATGGTATGAAATCTTATATTTCTTCATGATGGAACCCAAAGGGGAGCATATAAAAACAGAATAAAACAGGACCCAAAAGTGACCCCTGAGGTACCCTATAAGCAAGCGGTGCAAAGGGAGGACTAACCTCCGACCATTAGCTTAACTGATCTATCAGAGAGATATGAAGAGAACCAATCTAATGCTGTGCCCTTGATGCCAACTTCATCTATTAGACAATTAAGGACAGAAGTGTGGTCAACTGAATCAAATGGCGAACTAAAATCAAGAAACTTTAAAATAGGTCTGTGACGGTAACAGATCTTTTGAAGCAAGAAATCAAGCGGTATGTCGGTTAACCGAATATATATATATATAGGAGGCGGAGAACCGACGAATCTTTATAAAAGATATTTATTAATAAAAGGGACGGCAGCTCCTCACGGAGACTGCCGTCTAAACCAAAACAAAGGGACAGCAGCTCCTCACGGAGACTGCCGTCTAAACCAAAACAAACAAAACATAACTGTCCAGGCCTGGACCTCTCTCAGCTTCCTCTGCCTTCGTTCTTCCTCTTATAGTCCAGAGCTCCTTCCGTGGGATTCGAGGCCGGTGTGCGCTGCACCTGTATGCACTTACGCCTCAGCCTCATTCAGTTCCCACGGCTCTCGGCCCCGCCCCCTCACCACAATGACAGATTAAGCATGGACATTTAAAGGATAAGTTATGCTTTGCATTGTGAGACAGGTCCATGACTTTACACATTGAAGTAATAATCAAGTGTGCAGTTTAAGTTATCTTATAGAGTCACTCTCTTGATATTGGATATTGAAGACGCATAAAACGCTGTTTTGTGCAAACCCTGTTATATCCGCTGGTGCAGCCATTAATACGCGGTCAGGTAATCAAAAAGTAGGCTACATGATGTTTAATTATGGGTGGGTCACTGGTGAATAAGATCAATCATTGGTTATGCAAACTTCTAAACTACTTTGCCTAAAATATTAAAATGGTCAAACGATTTGATTAAACGAAAGCAAAACTGACCACATCAATGGATGAGTTTGTCATAGTGAAAACAGTTTAAGGCTACTCTTATTTTTGATCATACAGTTAACAAAGATGCATTATTTGAAACTGAATATTTAATTAATTCATTCATTCATTGTCTTTTCGGCTTAGTCCCTTTATTAATCCGGGGTCGCCACAGCAGAACGAACCGCCAAACAATTCAGCACATGCTTTACGCAGCGGATGCCCTTCCAACTGCAACCCATCACTGGGAAACATCCATCCAAATTGTACAAAATCCAAATTGTACAAAACAAAATTAGTTTCAAAAATATTTTTCTTCTGACAAAAATATTTGAATTGTATATTTTTAAGTCCCTGTCTGCTACACAACTGTGCAGCATTTGTTTCGGTCCACGGGAAAAAAGGATTTAAATAATGTTCCACTGTAACTGTTGCATCACAAACCTGTGATATATATTGGCTATATTTTTATAAACTACTTCATGCAAAATTATTATATGGTATAGTAGCCTATAGCCTACTTTTATTAAGTCAACATGCGATTGTCTCTCATCACCGCAGTCGCAGCATTCGCTATATTGATATTCCTGTGCCAGTTTGACACTATATACTAAACTGAAGATAGTTTAACTAATTCACAACACTCCGTCACCTGAACTCACCGCGAGAGAAAAGGAGAAAAGTGCAGCTCTGAGGTAAAATCACATTATCAATTCATACTCTTTAAAATAATGACTTGTATTAAAAATGTTGATAGAAGTTTGTGACAGCCTATAGGAATTACAGTGGAGCATTAAAAATGCTTATTTTCCGTAGAGCGATTGATTTGAATTAGTAGGCCTGCTATATTTATTTGATGGAAGGAAAAAATAAACTTGAAATGAAAAACAGCCTATGCCGGTTATTTTAAAAGGATTTAGTCAGTGTTTTCGTTTTGTAATTTAACTTTGTAATATAAGTGGAAAATATTTAGGGCAGGCCTATTTATTATTTTTATTTAGTTTATTCTATTTTTCTATACAATCCTGAAAGTTTCACGCGCAAAAATAAATAATAAACTAAAAAAGGGCAGTGATGATGGTAATAACCACATCACCGCGGTTGACGTCTCATTATAGCGGTGATGCGGTTATCGTCACACCCCTACTTTAAAATGGCCCGCTCATCAAGTAAGTCATTAGCCGTCCTGAGCAATGCAGACACAGTAGTATGATGAAGTCTAAAACCAGACAAAATTTTACCTAAAATATTATTATTATTATTATCTGAAATATAATAAGATAATTGAATAAAAAAAATTCTCTAAAACTTTATACATAAATGGTATTTGTAAATCGGGCGAAAATTATTCATATTGGTCATACATAAACTTGGCTTTTCAGTATAATCATTAAAGAGTGCTACACATTTTGTGTTTGAATCAGTTTGGACTTGGGTACAGACACACATACAAACACACATACACAGACAGAGTGGGAAACCCGAAACAGTGGGCATCCTTTTACTGTGGTGCCATTCAGGGGGCTACTGGGGATTAGGTGTTGTGCTCAAGGGCACCTCAGCTATGGGTATGAGTTATGGGTATTGTTGGTGGAAGAGCTGTATTGTATTGTACATGAAGTACTGTTCATGTACTCTCTCCATTTATTACTCCTTTACAAATTAATTACACATTTAATTTTCTAACCGTTTGGGCACAACTACCCTGACTTGCTTGATTAGACACATAGATACAATCTGTTATTATAATTTATTTTTTTTTAGATGCAAAAATGCTTAAATATTTTCAGAGACGCTGCTGTAGTTGGATTGAAACCAGCTGCTTTCATTATGGTCATTTATGATAAAGAATGCTAGACTAAAGACAGTGTAATTATTTAAACTCTGTTAGTTGATATGCATCTTCTTTTTGTTTTACAGGAATATCATAATGAGAGAATTAGCTCCACAATTCCAGATCCCATGGTCCATTCCTTTAGAAGCCGAGGACATTCCTATAGTTCCCACAACCTCTGGAACCATGTATGTCCTTACAAACTAAAATCCTTTTGTATGATATCTTTAAAATTGACTGAGTTAGGCCATGTCAAAGATTTGCTTAATTTCAGACTCATTTCAGAAAATGATCTATTTGAGAAAATCCAATTTAAAGAATAGCTTATATTTAAAACTGGTACACATCTGAACTGTAATTATCCTGACTATGTGTCATATATCAATTTAAAGCTGAAATTCTCCCATTTTTAGTGATGTATGACACATTTTTGAGGAAAATTCTTAAAGTTTTTACATTTTTTTTATGATGTGATGGTTCAAAAAGCATAAAAATCAATTCAATAATTGGCGGTGGTACAGTAGCTTTATTTGTAAAAGCAAATATCAGTAGAAAATGTTAATAAACATATAAATATAGTATATAATTAATGTAAAATTGATAAATATATTCATTCATTCATTTTCATTTCGGCTTAGTCCCTTTATTAATTTGGGGTCTCCACAGCGAAATGAACCGCTAACTTATCCAGTATATGTTTTACGCAGCGGATGCCCTTCCAGCTGCAACCCATCATTGGGAAATGATAAATATATAAGATATAAATTACTATAGTATTTTTTATGTGTTAGGATTACATTGGCTGAGTTTACACAGAAAACCACGTTAACTACATATTTAGCAAAAAAAGGTATATGAGACTAACTTTAACTGAAATTCCTTCCCAGCTTCAAAAAATAGTCTGCTATAGGACGTCATGTTGGAGCAATTCCACAGAGATTTATATAATTCATCAGGGAATTCATCAAATCATAGCATCAGTATGCTCTTTAACCAAATTATTTAGCGGTGTCTCAGCCATAAAAGTAATTTCAAGTGCGTTACCTTCACACATGTTGAGCTTTAAAACAAAATCAGTCATTCTTGAGATTTTGGTGATGAAGTGGAAAAGACTCCATATAAAGCACTACCTGGCCAAAGTCGCATGCGTCCATGCCGTGCAGAGACTGACCTGATGTTCACGCTTGTGGAGAGATATTAAATTATTATATTAGTCTGTTTGCAAACTCTAAATATATTGACAGAATGATATGAGAGTCATAAAAGAGGAGGTGTTTCTGTACTGAAAGTAAACCCAGAGACCATTTTTTTTTATTTGCTGAAAATATTACAGTGTTATGTTCTTTAATAAATGTGCTTTCCAAAAATGTTTGAAATAAAAATTAAATAATACAACACACATTCACACACACATTTAAAAAAACCGATTTAGGATATTTTAAATTAAATTTGAATGACATCGGTCCATCCATCCAAAGTTTCTTTTTACCAAAACCTAAAAGAGTTACTAAAAGAGTTCATAAACGCATTATGATGACTTTCAGGATGGAGTTGAGGTGTGTTATTGCTGTGATCCGACATGGTGACAGAACGCCCAAACAGAAGATGAAAATGGAGGTTCGACATCAGAGGTACCAACATTTTATCATACAGTATATGGTTCTTTGCCTGATAAGGGTTAACATACCATGTTTATATTATTATTATTGTTCATATAAAGATTATAAAAATTATGCTCAGCTAAATATCCACTGTAATATGAATCCTTTTTTCAATTTCCTGTTATGTCTTTCAGATTTTTTGACCTCTTTGAAAAGTGTGAAGGTTACAAAAGTGGAAAGCTGAAATTGAAGAAACCAAAACAACTTCAAGTAAAAATAAATAAATATTGTTTTAGTTACTAATAACAGTTTAGCACACACATCTAAAGTGTTAATTTACAAAAACTAACAAAACTTGTTTGTGTTGTTGAATTTGTCAGGAAGTGTTGGACATCGCCAGGCAACTGTTGGTAGAACTTGGCCAAAATAATGACTCTGAAATTGAGGAGAGTAAAGCTAAGCTCGAACAGCTTAAAACAGTGCTTGAAATGTAAGTGGGTTCAGTAAGTATGTTATTATTAGGGGCCAAGCAACAAAGCTGTCTAGTCATCTTTTGTATCTGTTTTTTTTTATCTACCAGACCTTCTATATTGGTGTCTCTTCACCCCAATTCATACAGGTTTAAAGTGTTCACTTTTTAAAATTGATAATCAAGCATTTTTACTTGTATAGTTTCACCCCTTTGAGGAACTGTAATTCAAATGATTTAAATGAATTTGTATTCTGATTTCAATTCAAATTTAGAAAATGTTTTGCTTTTGAATACTTAGACCTGAAACACAGAGAAAGTTGTAGCCAAATTAGGACTCAAAATCACCCCAGAGTGGATGAAAACTTCCCCAACAGCACACAAAGGTTAAACCTGTATATCCCAATATAATCTCTGGGAATGCCAAGCACAGTCCAGCTTTAGGGCACTAATGAACATGTTCTTGTGCTTGGCCCTGTTATATTCAAGTATACAACTTTATTTCAGTCTCAATTCTAAGTCTCATTTTGTTTGTTCAGGTATGGTCATTTCTCTGGGATTAATCGCAAGGTTCAGTTAACATATCTGCCACATGGTTGTCCTAAAACATCTAGTGAAGAGGAAGGTAAGGATGGTCTTTCACATAGCTTTGTTATTTATCTGTCATAGACGTGTAGCTAAACGCTATTGGTTTACAGAGAAACATCATTAGTGCATGCACAAGCCAGGAGAATTAAGACAAAGGAAGCGCCATTTTTAAATACACAGCCGAGACATTACATCGTAATAATATATAGATATAATAACAAGCCATGGTCGACCCGAACTCAAACAAACCTTGTCGTCGTCTTGATCAACAGCCACAAAGCCAAGAAGAAGAGCATAATCTACCATGTATCCTGTTGTTGTTTACGAGGCCGTCTAAAAGCGCAATTGGTTTCAATTTCTCCAGCTCGCTGCGCATCTATATTTGAAATAACTAACTTGAACTCATAATAATAACGTGCGCATGATTATTGAAGTGCTTCTGACATCCTTTCAGAAACGGACAAACACCAGAGTGAAGCGCAAAAAAAAACAAAGGAGCAAATGATTCTTTCAGCAACCTAAGGCATGAACAAACTGCCATGTTTAACTATTATCATCACCTTTTGGACTATTATGAACTCGGAATGACGGAATGTTAACGTTACATGTGCTCATACGTCTTCTCATACAATATGTGAACTTCAAGCGAGAATGTCGTCGACTGCATTTTTCTGTCGAACGCCATGCCTACACAAGCCTGATAAAGGTGACCCGTACTGTACTGTACTGTACCACTCAGTGGAAACGAGGCATAAAAGTGCTCGTGCCAGTCCCAGAAATTGGCTAAATGGGTGCAAAACTGTTAGAACTCAACTGCCTATTTCCAAAAAAGTTGTTATTTTGCCATTGATTGTGTGTGTTTTTGTTCAGATGTGCAGAGGGATGACCCCTCCCTGTTGCTGGTGTTGAAATGGGGTGGAGAGTTGACTCCAGCAGGCAGAGTTCAGGCTGAAGAACTCGGTCGGGCCTTTCGGTGCATGTACCCTGGAGGACAAGGTGCTTATCGCCCACTGTGCTCTTTATTGTCTTTTTTGTGTTCACTGCTAATTAATTATCTATTGTTTTTGTTCTTTTTTTAGGTGATTATGCTGGCTTTCCTGGCTGTGGCCTTCTCCGTCTGCACAGCACATATCGGCATGACCTGAAAATATATGCCTCTGATGAAGGACGTGTTCAGATGACTGCTGCAGCATTTGCCAAAGTATAGCATTTTTTCATTGTGTACTTAGAAATAAATAATTACATGTTCAGATCAAGTAATTCATTAAAACAATGGCTGTCAGTATAATAAAATGAAATCAAATGAAATTGTAATTGAGGGATAAAAGTAAAAGTTATGAGATTTAGACAAGTTTATACCCTGCAGTTCTGAGATCCTTTTGGTGTTTTTTTGCAATAAAAAAATAATCAAGTCCTGCAAGATGTAAACACACATTTGCGGGAGATAAACTTCAGCTTTGCAAGATATAAAGTAGTAATTAAGAGGTAAAACTAAACGTTTGAGATATGAATGCAGACTTCAGGCCTTTTTCTCTTTCAATTCTATGTTTATACTTTGCTTTTTTTATTTTTACATTGAACTTTTCTTTTTTTTCCTGCAATTGTGAATTTAGTAATGATTTTTAAACGTTTTTAACAATTTGTGAGAGCGAATAAATGTGAATTGTGGGATTTAGGACTGCACAATATTGGAAAAACTGACATTGCAATATTTATGTGTGTGTGTATATGTATGCATGTATGTATGTTACAATGTCAATATAAGTTCACAAACGATGACCCAAATAACTCTACTTGGAAAGAAAGAATCATTTTAAATAGTTTTACTTATATCTGTATAAAATATAATAAACAATTATGTATTTTATGCTTTTCTGTGGAGTCTAACAACATCGAAGAACAGAAATTCAATATGAATCAAATGTAAAATATACACTATATAGTCTTCATTGCATAAATAATTAAACAAAAATTTGTTTTTAAATTTATAAACTTCAGAATTTCTTTGTTTAAATTTGTTTCACTCTATTAGGCTTAAACATTGCGATGACTCCACAAATCGCATTCAGTAATGTGGTTCCTGGTTATTATAATCCCAACTCAACATTGCAAATCCTGCAATGTGACTATTGCACATTCGCACATTGTGAAATCGATGCTGAAACGATATATTGTGCAGCCTTAGAATAAAGTTATAATGTAATTATTTTATTAGTTGCTACTATAGGTTTTGGAGACAGCGTGCAGGCATTAACAGTTTTAAATATTTATATTTCATCATTTTATTTAGGCATTTTACATTTTTTTTATGTTTATTTTTTCTTTATATTAACAACTGGACATCAGAATAAAGTATGTGCGGTTTCCTCAGGGCCTGCTGGCATTAGAGGGGGAGCTGACGCCTATCCTGGTGCAAATGGTCAAAAGTGCCAATATGAATGGCCTGCTGGACAGTGACAGCGACTCCTTAAGCAGCTGCCAGCAGAAAGTCAAAGCACGACTTCATGAGATTCTGCAGAAGGACAGAGACTTCGCACCAGAAGATTATGAGAAGGTCAGAGACTATCTATCTACAATAATCATATCTATCTAACTGACCTCATAGTTCATTAAAAGATTGTACTGTAAATCTGCTCAACTGTCAAAGGTGGGGCATCTTTTTCTAATGAAAGAGGGTAATTCTTAGCTTTGTGATAATGAAAAGTATTGATTATTTCAGACTGAAATCACAGGACACATTGCTTTAAATGAAAACATCTTGAAAACATCGTGAAATTCAGCAAAGTGTCACCAGGAATTGTTTTTTGAATTTTTATCATGTATTAATGTTAATATGTATTCATTTGTTTGTGTTTTTTTTAATTGCTTATTTATTAGTAAAAAATTTTGTAATTAAAATAGCCGTTGCTGACATGGCATTAAATAAAAATATATGATACGATCAAATAAATAAATAACTTCATTTTTTTGCAATCAGAATGATCCGAAGATTTATCAAAAGTGGAAAATAACGAGCATGATTTGCATTCAAAAATTAAAAAACAGTGTGAAAAAGTGCAAAGTAATAACTTGCATCTTGAGAGAGGTATATGTGACATAACTGCAAATCATAAAAACTAAAGTTTTAACAATTAGAGTTTCGGTTTCTTTTCAATTAATGGTCCACCCCTAGGTTGCTCAGTAGATTAGAAGTGGCAGATGCTTTCTCAAAGATTAGGTTACTAAATTCACTTCTAAAGTTTGAGCACTCATGCAAAAAGTGTTTTATTTTTTTTTATTACTATTTTTAAACATTATATAGATTAGAAACCTTTAAAACGTCATCATTGGGGCCCTTTAAATAGAAAATTGAGGAAAATTTTAATTTTTACCTGAAAGTTTTCAGATTGTTTTTTCTTTTTTTTTTTTTTTTGCACTAGCTGGCGCCCACCTCCAGCACTTCTCTGGTGAAGTCCATGCAGATGATTAAAAACCCGGTGAAGACCTGTGATAAAGTGTACTCCCTCATTCAGAACCTAACGCTGCAGATTCGCCAGAGAATGGAAGAGCCCAAATCAGCAGGTATATCTGTTATAAGATAGTGGTGTCGAATACTTTTAGGTAAAATCTGTTTTTTAAACATTAAACTTTTTGTTTAAATATAAACTTCAGCTGTCAGCAAGTTTCAATTTAGATATGAACAAACTACTGTGAATGCAGTGTTACTCGAATATATTTGTGCAAAGAAATATAAAAAATGCATAAAGTGAATGTATAGTGAATATATAACAGCAGCATCAGCTATATCTTAAATCCAGTTCGCTATTTCATATGTATGATTTTTTTTTAACCTTATGTAATTTGTGCTTTGTAGTAAGAGTTTGTTGTTGGGGGAGATCTAATTCAGTGGCATGTGTATTTTATTTTTTGAAACAGACATCCAGTTGTACCACAGTGAGACTCTTGAGCTGATGCTGCGTCGATGGTCTAAACTGGAGAAGGATTTCAAGATGAAGAACGGCCGATACAACATCAGCAAGATTCCTGATATTTATGACTGCATCAAATATGACGTTCAGCACAACAGCTCATTAAAGCTCGACAACACCATGGAAATTTACAGATTATCCAAAGCACTGGCTGACATTGTCATCCCACAGGTGCCTGCTTTTAAATCCTCCATTTGCTTTCATTTGGAGATCGGTGAAATTAATTATGGGAGCTGATATACATGTATACTGTATGGTATTAATAAAACATTTTTTATATTTTTTTGCCAGGAATATGGCATTTCTCAAGCTGAAAAACTGGACATAGCCAAAGGTTACTGTACACCCCTTATTCGCAAGATCCGCTCTGATCTACAGAGGACACAAGATGACGACACAGTCAATAAACTTCACCCAGTGTAAGACATGCACGGTTCATTGCAGTTCTGTATTTTATCTGTCTGTCTGTTCGTCTGTATGTGTGAATAGATGTTAGAAACATGCTACTGGTGTGCCAAAAAGTGGTAGCAACAGGTTAAAACTTGCTAGCAACATATTAATATGTTAAAAAATGACGTTCAGTAGTGTTTTAACACACAAACGAAACATTAAAATGTTAGAATCTTGCTAGCAGTATTAAAACATGTTGTTAAAATATGCTACCAATGTGCCAAATAGCCATAGCAATGGGTTTAAAACATGTTAACAATGTGTTAAAACATTCTTGCAACTTAATATTAATATTGTAAAACATGGCAGCAGTGTTCTAAAACTTTTTAACATGCTAGAGAAATATTAAAACATTAGAATCTTGCTAGCAGTGTGATAAAACAGGCTCAGACTCAACTTTATTATCCCGTTTAGGGAAACTAAAATTGCAGCAAGGTGCCGTAACATAGGCAAAGTTCCATGTACACATGAACAAAATATTACCACACAACATACAATACATCATTTTTTAGGTGCATTTCCCTGTCCTCTGGACTCATTTAATGACCTAATGGCCACCATTATAAAAGAATTCTATTTGTCCTGCAAATAGGAACTCTAAAACGGCGTCCTGATGGCAGTAGCTGAAACACAGAGTACAATGGGTGACCCGGGGTTCATAGGATACCCTGAGCTTTCTTTGAAACATAGTTATGGTAAATTACCATTGTTTAAAACTGATGATCTTGCGTTCCACCTTCACAAGGCTACTCAACCTGTTCTTAATTGACAAACTCAGATTACCGTACCAAGCTGCAATGTAGAAAGATAAAACAGATTCAATAAATTGTTTATAAAACAGTGTCATCCTAGAGGTACAAACCCGAAACTATCCAAGTTTCCTCAAAACAATCCAAGTTTCCTCTTTGTTGAACTTTTTTATAGACAGCCTGGGTGTTCTGGAATGTCAACATATTGTCAATAACGACCCCTAGATATTTATGTGTGTCAACAATTTCAATGTCCAAACCTTTAATATTTGTTATGCTGGGGGTAGGAGAAGCCTTCCTGTAATCTATTACCATGTCTTTTGTTTTATTTACATTCAAACATGTTAGTAATGTGTTCAAAATAATAGCAATGTGTTAAAACATGCTACCAGTCTACCAAAACATTATTCCAACTGGCTAAAACATGCTAGCAGTGTGTTAAACGTGTTCACAATGTGTTAAAAATAATAGCAATGTGTTAAAAACATGCTAACAGTGTTCCAAAAAGTAGCAACATAATAAAACATAATAACGTTGTGTTAAAACATGCTAGCAACATGAAATTAATATGCTAAAACATGACAGCGACATTCAAAAATGTTTTAACAAGCAAAAGAAATATTAAAATGTTACAATTTTGCTAGCAGTGTTAAAACATATTACTAATCTGTGTTCAAATATGCTACCAATATTCCAGAAAACATGATAACAATGTGTTGAAACATCCCCGCAATGTGATATTAATATGGTTAAACATGGCATCAACGTTCAAAAACGTTTTGCAATGCTAGAGAAATATTAAAATCTTGCTAGAAGTGTTATAAAACATGTTGATAATGTGTTAAAAATAATAGCAATGTGTAAAAAAATGCTACCTATGTACCAAAGAAATAATAACAACTGTTTAAAACATGCTAGCAGTGTGCAGATTAAACATCTTCACAATGTGATATTAATATGCTAAAACCTGACGGCGACATTCAACCATTTTTTAACATGAATCTTGGTAGAATCTTGCTAGCAGTGTTATAACATATTGGTCATGTGTTTAAAATATGGTAACAATGTGCCAAAAAGCCATAGCAATGGGTTTAAGACACACTAGCTATGTAATATTAATATGGTAAAACATGTTAGTAATGTGTTAAAATAATAGCAATGTGTTAGATACATGCTACCAATATACCAAAAAATTATAGCAACTGGCTAAAAAATTACTTGCAGTGTGTTAAACATGTTCACAATGTGTTAACAAATAATAGCAATGTGTTAGAAACATGCTACCAGTGTGCCAAAATGTCACAGCAATAGGTCAAAACAGGCTAGCAACATGATATTAGGATGGTACAACTTGGCAGCAACTTTCAAGTAATATATAGAGAATATTTAATATATAAATTATATTTTATTTAGCAGAATTTAGATTTAATATTAGAGTCATTAGGCTATGATTTTAATACGACTCATTTGAATTAATCCGGGCCAAAGCTCTGTAAACCCCTCCTTCCATAAGCCAACAATGCTCTGAACCGGCCAAGTCTGTTTTGATCGTTCTTTCCTTGTCTATTCCATGTTGGCAATAAAACGTCTATTTTAAAGTGTTCGTATTTCATGGAAAGGCAGGGATTATGCAAATGTATTCATTTAATTATGTTTACATACATTGCTTGCTGGCAAAATATTACAAAAAGTTTAATGACTCGTTAAGGCGATTTGCAGTAGACTCTTTCTTTTGAGAGACACTATCTATATTTATCTCACATTTTTTATTTTTTATTTTAACAACTTTACAACTTTTTTATATTTTAGGACAGCTATGTTACAAATTGCAAATAAGACATTCTTCAAAATCCCATCTGACCTGCACTTAAATTTTTTTACTACATGTTTTGGTGTGAATTTTGGACATGAATAGTGAATGTGGTTGATTGTTCTGTGAGCACAGATATTCCAGAGGAGTCATGTCTCCAGAACGCCACGTGCGGACCAGACTTTACTTCACCAGTGAGAGTCACGTACACTCACTGCTCTCTATACTGCGTTATGGAGCCCTCTGTGATGTATGTCTTCATTAATATAGTGTTATTTTATTTTGTGTTTTTATTTTTTGCTAAATGTAAAGGATTTTGTTTCACTGTCCTCAGGAGGCGAAAGATGACCAGTGGAAGAGAGCCATGGACTACCTGAAAATAGTCAGTGAGCTGAACTACATGACACAGATAGTCATCATGCTGTATGAAGATCCAAACAAGGTAACATAATGTCAGCACACATGCAGTACTGGTTAAGCCACGGTCACACTGCATTTTTCCCCCCATAGACTACCATCCATACAAATGCGACAAGTTTCACATGTCGCTGCTTTTGAAAACTCTGACCAGCAAAATCGTATCATGTGATTGCATGAGACCAATAGACGACCAAAACGTGACCTCTCTGTACAGAAATGCAAAATATGTAGCAATCACTCACTTTATCGTTGTCTAATCATCTTGTTTTATCCTGCCTTGTTTCGTAGCATCATACGTCAGAATTCCGAAGGCAGAGGGCAACAAAATAAATAGTTTTCTGTATTTTGTGCATACAAGGCCATATTTTGAGCAATTAAAACACGCGTTATGCTGTGGACGTCCTGTTTTAGTGTTTTCATTTCAACACTTCGAAAAGCAATCAAACATTCATCTGCTTCATGTGCACAATCTTTGTTTTCTTTATATGAAAAACATCATTTTTACAACCGATCCTGAGATTTCAAAACAAATATCATCATTAACAGTCTAAATCAGGGGTCACCGAACTTGTTCCTGGAGGCTCTGTATCCTGCAGTATTTAGCTCCAACCCTAATCAAACACACCTGAACAAGCTAGTCAAGCTCTTACTAGGTATACTTGGCAAGCCTGAAATCATTAGTATAAAAAGCATAACGGCTGATGCTAATGTGGCCTCTATGGCAAGGAAGGAAACTAAAAGCCACCATTTGATTGGCTAAGACATGGTTCACATGACCAAGTTAGCGTTACGGGTTTTCCAATGGTAAGAAATACAGGCGTTTCCATCTCCCTATAGTAAGACAATTTCAGCTTGAAACCCCTTGTCTAGATTTTAGGCTTCTAAGCTGAAAAGTTACCCTTTGAAAGGTTACCAAAAGTTACCTACTTAGTGTATAAAGTCATAAATAAAATTAGAAAAATGTACAAACATAATGTGAAATTTAATAAATATGAAAACGTCTTTTTTGCATCTATCCCCCCTAGCTCGAATGTCAATCTGCGCCCATAGTATGATCTGAGTCTGTGCTTCAGCTTCACTACCCATCTGTCAATTGCCAGCAGGCTACAAACAGGCTGTATCACGTCCTGATCTGCTTTTTAAGCACTCTTTTGTGCTTTCTTCAGTCTGATTTGTACACCACAGGCACTGTTGGAGATGTTTGTTTTGCTGTTGCTTCAAAAGTGTAGAAATGTTTACAAAATTATTTAAAAAAAATTATTAATTTTTTATTTTATTTTGTTATTTTATTTTTTTTATAGCACTGGTTATACATTTAGAACTAAAAGTACTGCTGAGGAACTTTTAAATCTGTATTTAATGTACAATACTCAACATATATGAGTACACCCCTTACTAGTCTCCCATTTACATTAATGTTTTCTATAGGATGCTTTACAATAATATATTTGTGCATATACATTAAATTATTCAGTAATGAAGCCAAATCGTGAGCTAATCCAACAAAATAACTTACTCAAATTTATGTTAGTGAAGAATATTTTTTAAAAGTAAAAAAAAAAAGAATTTTAAAAAGAGCAAAGATTTAGAGAAAATTTTGTTGAAATTTTTTAGTTTGTAATTGTGTTTGTGCAATATTTCGCATGAATTTAAATGTATTATCTTTCTATTTCTAAAGATATTCGGTGACTAAAATATTATTTTAATAAATATTTCTGGGGCCTCACAGTGGCGCAGTGGGTAGCACGTTCGCCTCACAGCAAGAAGGTCGCTGGTTCGAGCCTCGGCTGGGTCAGTTGGCGTTTCTGTGTGGAGTTTGCATGTTCTCCCTGTGTTGGCGTGGGTTTCCTCCGGGTGCTCCGGTTTCCCCCACAGTCCAAAGACATGCGGTATAGGTGAATTGGGTAAGCTAAATTGTCC
>CAIGQW010007556.1:1312989-1328979 GCA_903798125.1 Danio choprae
CATTGGGTAGACTAAATTGTCCGTAGTGTATGAGTGTGAATGGGTGTGTATGGATGTTTCCCAGAGATGGGTTGCAGCTGGAAGGGCATCCGCTGCGTAAAACATATGCTGGATAAGTTGGCGGTTGATTCCGCTGTGGCGACCCCAGATTAATAAAGGGACTAAGCCGAAATGAAAATGAATGAATGAATGAATAAATATATCTGTTTAATGTATCAGTTTTGTTCAAATACACCTAAATATATTACTATATTCACTGAGAAATGGATAAAAATATTCATTTTCAAAATGGGGTGTACTCATTTATGCTGAGCACTGTATATTTTATCATATTGCTATATAAAATGTCATTTATATTTTATCAAATATATGAAATTTTGTATTATGTATAAAGGCAGACTTGTGACCTGGTTAATGAAGTGTTAACGAGTGCTTTGGATTTGTAGGATCCTTCATCAGAGGACCGTTTCCATGTGGAGCTTCATTTCAGTCCAGGAGCTAAAGGCTGTGAAGAAGATAAAAACCTGCCGTCTGGATTTGGATATAGACCAGCTTCCAGAGAGGTTAGCGCTGACCAATGAGCAAATCATTTTTAGTTTTTCCTCTTTATATACAGTACTGTCCAAAAGTCCTAACCAGCTTTGTTGGCCAAAGACTTTTGCACAATATATAATCAATCAGTCTCTTTATTAAAAGCAAACAGAAAATATAGGCAATATGTACAAAAAAAACAACAACAGCACAACGTTTCCTCTTCAAGCAAAAGTCTGTTTAATGTGGCTTCCCTTGGCACCAAACTCACCTTGAACTGTTTTGTTCTAATTGTCCAGAAATTTTCTGAAATAATGTGCTGTGTAATATCAGGCTTCTTATAGCACTTTCCAGAGTTCTTTCTTAGGTTTAGAGTGTCTTATCTTTCTTTTTCTGTCCAGGTGATCTCATACAGCCTTTATAATATTCAGGTCTGGACCCTGTGGAGGCCATTTCATGACTGTCTGTGTTTGATCAGCTGTTTTTCAAATAGGATTTCACTGCAATTAGCGGAACATTATCATGCTGAAAATGAAAACTATTACCACTGAAGTCCTTTCCAGAAGGAATGGCACAATGGATTAAAACCTATCCGTACCTTTCAGCATTAACAATTCCATCAATTCAGACAATATTGCTAACAACACTGGAAGAAATGCAGCTCAAACCAGGACAAACAGCTTCTCTCCAACATTGTCTTTCACATGTCTTAAGCAATTAAACCAAAATAATTCAAACTCTAACCTAACTACTATTCTAACAAACCATACATCAACTGAAAGATAATTTATTCACCTTGTATACATCTCAATAACAATTAAAATAAGTACACTTATGACTGGTTTTGTGGTAAAGGGTCACATAAACTACAGATTTAATTTTGGCCTAAAACTTTTACTGTATTTTGCTTCTCTTCTTTGAATTGTGAAATGACAGTTGATGAAAGTTGCTGTCGATGTTCTATTAACCGGTTTTATTTGCAGTATTTTTGAGTTGTGGTCTGTGTTGTAGAATGAAGGCCCCAAGAAGAAATCCCATAATGACAGCGATGAGGAGGCAAGTGGCGCTAAACGTGACGAGCCGGATCGAGCCCTTATGATGTTCCGGCCCATGGTGTCAGATCCCATCTACATCCACCGGAAGTCCCCTCTTCCCCGTTCCAAAAAGATTGGCTCTGTGGAAGTAAGTTAATACAGAATATGATGTCATAAAAGTATAAACATTAAAGTGCTGGAATCTCTTATACATAAATAATGTAAAATACAACGCATTTTTTTAACACTGTTTCCTGAATATACACACTAATATCATTCAGTGTAACTGATAGTTTTTAATGTTAAAGCATATTTAAGCAAAGAATATTTGACTTAACAATAATCGTTTATGGCATATTAAAAAGACCACAGTGCAAAATACTAACTGACATTTTAGTTGATTATTTAACTGCCACTTTGATCTAAGCCATTTTATTATTTTAAACATAAAACATATTATATCATTTTATAATGTAATTATTTAAAATATTATATAATTATCATATAAATTATGTATAAGAAAGATATATAAGTATACGAATAAGTATGTTGTTTAATTCTTTACATAAGCTGTATATATCTGTTACGCTGAATGATGATCAAAGGTTATTTTTAGCCATATTTTGAAACTTTTTTTTTTTTTGGCAAATGTTGTGTAACAAGAGACATTTTGCTTTATGCTTTTATTATGCATAAAGTAAAATAAATAAAGAATTCAATGTGTTTTTGTCTATATTTAAAATTATTTTTTGATGCCACATGATGTAGAAAAGTTGCCCTGCTACCTTTGTAAAACCTACATTTTATATTCACAGCAATAAAGTGGTGACATTGCTGTTTTTGATAGCCAATTATGTTATGAATAATGATTTAAGAAGGAATAAATAGTAAAAAACTTAAGAATCATTTTACAATTACAATTTATTTGTTATTTTTGGGAAATGCTTTATTAGCAAATTATTATTAAATTAACAATTATCATTTAATCTTTCAATTTTAGAAATATCTTTGGAAGTGTTGTTAATTGTTAGTTCACGTTAATTAGTGTAGTTAAGTAATGTGAACAAATGAAAATTTCATATTAACTTCAAATGAAAAGATCATATGATGGCAGGAAATTCAGATATTTCTATCCTGGCACTATATACAGTTGAGGGCAAAATGTTTAGCCCTCCTGTGCAATATTTATCCTTTTTCAAATATTTCTCAAGTGATGTTTAACAGATTAAGGAAAGTTTTACAGCATTTCCGATAATATATTTTCTTCTGGAGAAAGTCTTATTTGTTTTATTTCGGCTAGAATACAAGCAGTTTTTAATTTTTTAAAAACATTTTATGGTCAAAATTTATTAGCCCCCTTAAGCGATATTTAATTTCCGATTGTCTACAGAACAAACCATCGTTATAGATTGATTTGCCTTTAAATAGCACTTTAAGCTGAATACCACTTGAAAAATACCCAGTAAAATAAGATGTACTGTCATCATGGCAAAGATAAAAGAAATCAGTTATTAGAAATTAGTTATTAAAACTATTATGGTTAGAAATGTTGAAAGATCTTCACTGCGTTAAACTGAAATTGGGGAAAATATATTAGAATTACAATTTAACTGGAGGGCTAATAATTCTGACTTCAACTAAATGTTTGTATAGAAAACTAATTCTTTTTTGATCAAAAGGTTTTTAAGACCACAAGAAGCAAAGTCAATGTTTTAAAGCTTTTAACTTGTAGTTGATGCATTGCATTTCATTTGTCTGTTTGTTTGTTTTGCTTTTTTTTTGCAAATTTTTTTCCATTGCTGTGACATTCACATCAGGAATGGATGTGAAAAAATGCTTCCTGTTTTCATCAATTTCAACTGCGTCTCTTTAAATGTGAATATGCCTTTTATGTGTCCTTAGTTTTCATTGACTGTGCCAAAGCCTTCTTTTCATTTTCAGCTTCCTTCCATTGACTTTTGCATTTGTCAAGCAGGTTGTTTTTGTGGTTGTTTTTGTAAGTTACCTTTATGCAATTTTTAAAGTACATAAACCAGCATAAAATGGTTGCAAGTGTTGTTATTCTGCTGAACAACTTCAGTGTCAAGTATTGCATTATATATATGGCAGTATAATAAAAGTCTGGGTTAAGTGTAGCTTTCTTGATATAGATTTTTTAGTTTAGCTCAAATGAAATTTCATCAACTGTATGTTTCTAAAACTCCCTTCTCCTTCTAATGCCCATCTCATTCTGCAATAATGCACCAAATAACCAAATAATCTCAGCTTTTGCTTTGGTAGTAGCAAGATGATTTGTACTATCGTCTATCATTGCACATGATCTGAGTACTTGATTCTGATTGACTGGAAATTGTTTGTTTGGCCATCCGTAGATATAAATTTAATATTATCAGATACAAAAAATCATCATTGTGATTGGCAATTATTAATAAAATCTGTCAAAAACTAAATTTAATACAGAAGCTAGGGCTTTTCATTATGGGTGAACTATACCTTGCTATGTTAGTTGTTTTGCAAAAAGATAAATATTTGTATTTATCACGTAATTTAGGGAAATAGCTTCACTTATCACAAAAAGGCCCAAATGCATACTTTTAAGTGCCTATTTAGGATATGGGACAGACCCTTAAGGCCCTGGTGTACCTCAAACGGAATTGAAAAATTAACATTTTAAGTTTGTTTCGGCAGTTCGAAACCACTCAACAAAGCAAACCTTTGGGGCAGTTCGTTTTAACTACCATTGGTCCTTATGATTATGCATGTTGTGCATTATGGGTGTGTTCTGGAACTCTGCCCCCGCCTGGATGTTTGAGAGGCTGTTTCTCAATTCCAAGAACTCAGAGAACAAACTCGTGTTCTTGTGGAGACCATTCTTGCCAAGTTTCCTCGGAAGAACAAACTTGAGAGACAGCAAAAACAGAGAACGCGCCATATGAGAAATGAGATGCTCAGTTCTTTCTGATGGTCACATGACCTTCTCATTTTAGGAGAGAATTATTTAAACATTACAGCATTCATACAACAATCCCTTTTCAATAATTGTAAAACATGCAGAAAAGCCTTACAAATATACTTTGCTCAATACAAATAAAACTAATTTTATTACGGATTTCAGCAAATAAACACCCTTAATGTGCCTTATTGAAGATTTTTATGTTAATGTTTACTTTCGCTAACCCTTTTAGGGAAACTCCTGAGATAAATAAGTTTCTGAACAGGTATAAAATGCTGCGCTTCCCTCCTTCTTTATTCAGCTGCAATGACTTCTGGGACTTCTTAAGCGAGTACTGCGTTCAAGTCTGCAATGATGCAGCCTCGATATCAAGAATACATCCAAATTGTGTCTCGCATCCTCTGTTCTTGCTGCCTTGAATTTTGAAACTGAACTTTGGCAGTTGATGATGACATTACACCAGAACACAAGCACGTGATTTATATCTCATATCCATGGTCAGACAGGAGAACAACATTCAAAACAACAACACTAGCCACATGAATGAACTGATGGTAGAGAAGCAGAGCTGGTACAGATGTATCCGCATCTGTACTTTCTCTCGCAGAGAGATTTTAGAGACTCAGAGGGGGAGCCATAAAAACTGTTGCATTCTGTGTTTGTATGCCGCAAATGCAAAACAATGTAAAGATAGGGTGTGCCATGGTGGCGCTTCTTGTGCAACAGTCTAGAGAATGCTGTTTGCCAGATATTTATGAAGCTGATCTTTTCTTTCAGCAGCCATCGTTGTTGTTTATAGGGCAGGGGTGTCCAAACTCAGTCCTGGAGAACCAATGTCAATTTAATTCCAACCCCAATAAGACACACCTGTACCAGCTAATCAAGCTCTTACTAGGCTTGCTAGAAACATCCTGGCAGTTGTGTTGAGGCTAGCTGGAGCTAAACTCTGCAGCACAGCAGACCTCCAGGACTGAGTTTGGGCACATCTTCTTCAGGGCATAGATGCGTGACACATTTAAAGCCTGCCTACTGCAGCAGTGTTGGAATGTTCGAGTATACTGTCACTATACTGTCACAGTATACTGTCACTAAGCCTTTTCAAACGTTTTTTTGCTCTCAGATGAAAAATGAAAAAGAAATTTGTTTAAAGTATACCAGGGCCTTTATCATTGCTATTGCACATACCAACATACCATCCCCCCCCCCAAATACAATTCAGTTTCATGCCATTTTCATTATATGGCTTGTCATATTGATTGTACAGTGTGACGTGCTAATTATCTTGCCATATTACAGTCACAGTATTGTTGCAAGCATTCAGTTTTCAGTCAAGCAAAGTAAGCTCAAAGCCTTGTATCATGTATATAATATTGTGAGCTCAAAAGCATGTCAGACACCCATATTTCAATTCTCATCCACAAATGTGTATTCTTTTGGAAACTGTCACCGTCTTTTATTTGTTTTCTTTTTTTAGTCCCCATTGCAGAAAGACTTTATCAAGACACCAGCTGGCAAAGTATGAGTACCCATAGCTGTTTGTGTTTTCTTGAGCAAAAGGCCTTCGTAGTGAATGTTGGCAGACACGTAGCTGGACTGTTGTTAACGTTGCATGACTGTGCTGTTTCTGCCCCCTGTCTCACTTCCAGGAAGAAAGCCCCCTGAGTGTGTCTAGCCCTGACTCTATAGGTACCTGGATTCATTACACCTGTGGTGTTGGTACTGGGCGTCGAAGACGCAGATCAGGGGACCAAATAACTTCCTCCCCAGTCTCCCCCAAATCACTGGCTTTCACATCCAGTATTTTTGGCTCATGGCAACAGGTTTTTACCAATTTAATTCATTCTTCACACCAACCACTAACGTATTGTTCATTCACACTCAAGATCTTGGTGGCAGTCAGCAAGGACACCTAATGAGCAGATGAATTAAAAGAGATCCACGGTTTCCTCATTCCTCATGTTTTGTTGATGTGTAATGCACAGGTTGTGTTCTGGAATATCAGCTTGTGAATTTTCAATTTAAGTATCTTTAGTTTTCATTACACTCAATCTAGATATGCATTTTCTTTATGTTCCACACAGTGTCGTTGTTCTAACTAACTTGTTTATTGTAAGTGGAGTTGACTGCGATTATTACTAAACCCTGTCTTTATTTTCATAGTTTTGATTTAAAGTCAGCTTGAAATGAAAAGTCTATTAATTCATCAGTGTTGTTCCAAAACAATGCTACACAGGCAAACATTTTGACATTGTTTTTAGGATATTACAAGATAGTTAACACTTTAGCTCGAACTATACAATGTTTTTAATATCTACAGAGAAGTACATGCATACAATCAGATTTTTTGTAACTACATTAACATGTGCTTTAAAATATTTTCAGTGCTGCAGTCCCTGATCCAAACGGCCTACGTTAATGTGTGTATCTGATAAACACTGTACTATCCCATGAGGCCACAGAAAATGATTTATGAATGCCAATGAAGATGCACAACTTACAATATAGGTCACATGACAACATGGCTGATGTAGTCTGTCAGAATTTCATTCAGTCTACACACATTTATAATAATAATTTTTTGGCCGTCTTGAGTTTGAGTCCCAGGTCATAAACATTTCCCAATGATTCGTCTACAATTGTGTGTCTCTCTGTCTAGCTTCGCTTCCGGTCTAAATACAGTCATATCTTAATTTAGGCAATTATATATGTAATAAAAAAAACTTTCAACAAAGTGTAACCGTAAGAGTAACCGTAGAAAAGAAATCTGTGGAATGTGTTTAAAAACTGTCTATAATTATGTGTCATTATTCTACTCACAGTTCATTCATCAGATATTGAAATGCAACTTATTAGACAATAATTAAAATACTTTCAACAGACCATGAATAACCCTAAATACTCCTAAACAAGTAATCTGCAGGCAATATTTCGGATGTATGTTAAATATAGGGGATATGTAGTGAAAACAATGTGGTGGAACAAAACACAGAGAACTGTGCGAACACTACGACGGACCTATCACATGCACTTAATGCAGAAGTTAGTCAAATAGAGTTCACTTCGTAAGGCTTTTCATTAAACTTTATGCATTTGCTAACTTAAGGGGTTCGCACACCGGCTGTGCCAGTTTAGAATTCTAAACATAGATTTCTATCAGGCACACCAGCGCCTCAAGTTGGTGGGTGTCCACGGTGCCCAGCTACGACACTGTTCATATTTCTGCCGCGCCACAGAGCATCATCTGCATAGTTTCATATTAATTAACATTCAAATGTGCACGTCTGGTGTGCAAACCCCTTTACACAAAAAAATGGGTTTTCAAATCGGGGTATTCTTGCCAATTAGTAAAATTTTTATTTAATTTTTAATTTGTTAATGGCATTTAATGTTGGGTTTTAGCAATAACTGCAATTAAAGGGAGAATTCACCCAAACCTATTTACTCTCACTCAAATGTCTTAAACTTTTTTTGAGTTTCTTTCTTCTGTTTAACACTAAGAAAGATATTCTGAATAATTTTTGGCAGAAAAGCAGCCATTGACATCCACAGTAGCAACAAAAAAAATACTATTCTATAATACTATAATTAAATGGCTATAAGTAAATATAGTATTATTTTTTCTAACATTCTTCAGTATATCTTTCTTTGTGTTCAACAGGAGAATAAAACTCAAACAGGTTTGGAACAATTGGATGAGGAGTAAATGACTCAAGTTTTCATTTTTTAAAAGGATAGTTGGGACATCTGGCCACGTATGGTTTAACCCATCCAAGTGTGCACACACAGCAGTTAACACACACACACACACACACACACACACACACACACACACACACACACACACACACCGTGAACACATGCTCAGAGCAGTGGGCAGCCATTGCTGCAGCACACAGGGAGCTAAAATTTAAATGTTATTAGAAAAGACCAAAAACAGTGTAATAATTAAAAATCCCTACTGTCAACCCTCATCAGATCTCATTCTTTCTGATTTCTCTCAATATTCAGTCAAGTTCTGATGGATAAACTTTCAAAGATATTCTTACTTTTAGAAATATCTCATTTTTAAGGCAGTCAAATGATTTACAAATGCAGTTTCAGGCTGACTTTAAATGTTGTATTTACAATGTCTGTCATTTAATTATGTGTACTAATGTTTGTGAATCAATACTGATTGAATATAACATCATAACATGTAGATAAAAAATACAGATTTGTAGATCTTTTAAAAAAGATTCTTTGAGCATTTGCTGCTGCTTCAGACCAAAAAGAAACCTCTCACGACAACCCTTCAGTATTATGTTCACTCTGCACCAGTCTACTTTCTTTATCCATGTTTAGTGTGGTAAATTTCAAATCTTTTCATTCATCTGCTGTCCCATTAGCTGTCCTTTGCATTCTGCTCCATTTCAGTGTCCAATAATGATTTGACCACTGGGCTGCACTGGGATGTATGTCATATCTTGTATGTTTAGGGTGGATTTGCTGTCTCTCCTCTTTTCCAGGACACAGTTTTGTTTTGTTTTTTCCCTCTGCTTGATGCTTTTAATTTTCATTTGTCACTGTCCTCAACCAGGTCTACATTTCTTTTTATTTAAATCCAGTTCAGTAAGAAGCAAGAATGTCAGTGTATAATTCAACAATGTGTTTTGAGTGGTGAACCATTGTACGTATCAACATTGTACGCTTATAGTAATTATAACCAATGAGTTATAGTTACACTCGTGTCTTTTGTTTTTGCAAGATGTTATTGCTTGATTAGGTTGGTACATGTCAGTTTTCTAGTTTTTTTTTTACAAAACAAAGTTGGAACATTTGTCAAGTACTTAACACAGAGTAAACATGTTTAAGAATATAGCTGTCCAATAAAGAGTTTGGACACTTCAGCAGTGTTGGGTGTAATTAGTTACAAAGTAAGAAGTTAATGAACACATGGTAAAAATACTATAGCAATTTATAGTAAAAACTAAAGTTTACAGTGTATTAATGTGTGTTAATGAGTGCTACAGCATATTGTCGTGTTAACCCTGGTGACGTGATAAACTGTAATAAATACTATAGTATATTCCTAGCATTCGGGTGCATTGTAGTATAATATATCCTATAATAAACTACAGTATTGGGTCACCTGTAAGCCCAGACGGAATCGCTGTGCTCAAAATTCCACAGAAACCTCCACAGATTACAGCAGAATTTTAAGCCTGTCATTCAATATATTTATTTAAATGTGTGTATATTTATATATCCATTTTGGTTTATGTACGATACAGTTTGTACATTTATATTTTCTATATTTTTTATTATTGTCTTTTAATAGATGTATATGAGAGACCTGTTTAACAAATAAGTGTTTCTAATTGGATTTGCATTTGTAAACTTTAAATAAAAGTGACAAAAAGGTTTCAAATATCAAGACAATTGCACATGCTTAAGAAAGAAAAGAATTAAGAAAGAAATTAGTTAATGTCAATATATATATTATAAGGAAATCAGGTATTATGCATAATTAGGTATTATGCTAATTCATCCAACCATTGCACATGCTAAAGAAACAATGAAATGAATAAGAAATTGACAATACAGTGGTGTGAAAAAGTGTACTGATTTCTTATTTTCTTTGGACGTTAGTTACACTTTAATATTTCAGATCATCAAACATTTAAAATTTGATCAAAGTCAACACAGGTAAACGCGTGCAGTTTTGAAATGAAGGTTTTTATTATTAAGGGAAAACTAAATCTAAAAACTGCATAGGTCTGTTAGAAAGTGTTTGCCCCTAAACCTAATAATTGGTTGTGCCACACTTATCAGCAAAAACTGCAATCAAATGTTTCCAATAACTTGCAATGACTCCATTATAGCACAATGGAGGAATTTTGGCCCACTAATCTTTACAGAAATGTTGTAATTTAGCTGCATTAGAAGGTTTTCGAGCATGAACCGCCTTTTTAAGGTCATGCCACAGCATCTCAATTGAAGTGGCGTAGTCAAAGTCCTGACCTGAATCCAAAGTCTTAATTTCAGAAGTGCACTTGCTGGTGTGCTTTGCATCATTGTCCTGCTGCAGAACCCATGTTTACAGTACTTCAGCTTTAGGTCCCTTACAGATGGCCTGACATTCTCCTTCAGGATATTTTGGTACACAGCTGAATTCATGGTTCCGTTTATCATAATAACAGTCTGATAATACTACCACTACCACATTTTACTGTTGGTAAGATCTTTGTTTTCTAAAATGTGGAGATACTTTTATGCCACACAAAGTAGCACACACCTTCCAAAAAGTCCTCTTGGATGAGTTGTTGCTGCGCTCTTGGGGTCATTTTATCAATCTCCTGGGAAGGTTATTGCCATTTGTAGATAATAGGGGGGCAAACACCATTTCACATTTCATTTTTTTGTAGTTTTGGATTTTGTTTTCCTTTAATAACTACATGATGTGTTTATTTGTGTTATCTTAAACTAATATTTAAATTAGTTTGATGACCTGAAACATTAAAGCTTGACAAACATGCAAAAAAAATAAGAAATTGCTAAGAGGCAAACACTTTCACACCACTGTATATGGTATGTATAAAATATGGTGTCATTACATTGCAACATTTTCATGTTTTATGCGTTCACTCTTTTAAATTGTATTATCTATGTGTAGAAATATATAGGGACTTTAAGTAGTGTTGAGTAAAATAATTCAATTACTTTTCATCAGGCGTCATTTAAAAAATACACATTTAATAATATAATTAGTTATTAATTACTTTTTTTGAAGTAACTTACCCAACACTGCACTTCAGATCCACAAAAATGTATCTCATAACATCAGAAAATAATATCAAACCAAGCACTTCAAATTGAGAGGAAATAAACATCTACAAAAAAAAGACCTTTACACCCAATATCTGTACATATAACACCAAAATGTTCTAATCAGGATTAATTCAGGCATAACCTGTTCAGAATTTAAGTATTGCATAAGAAAAAACTGTCCAATAACCCTCTTCTTGTGCCAAGTATAACCTTCTTTTTCAATAAAGTAAAGCTCAGAATTTTGAGTTCTTTCTTTGGTTTAGCATGAAACCAAAACATAACCGGGCTGTGTATCTTTTGTTTCCCTTCTCTGTTGGGTTTTTACATGGATGAAATGGATATTTTGGTTAAAATTGGGATTTGTTTAACTATAAACTGTTGCCATGTTTGTCCTCATACCTTCCTGCATTCCTGACCTCATTTCCTGTTTTCTGGTATATGGAATGGAGTGTGTGGAAATGCTTTTATGCATGATTCATTCTGTTTTTTCATGCTGGTCTTTTTTTTTTTTTTTTTTTTGGTATAGACCTGTAAACTCACATATTTACAATTCTGCTTATTAACATCTGTCTGTCTGGAAAGGGCCTACTTGAACAAAGAAGGATGACTTGTTGACAAGTTATTTTTTGTGCTTTTAGGTTTTGTCAGAGAACAACAGCCACGCTAGACCCAGTCGACTACACGCGGATCACAAGCTCACCACTGGATTAGGTAAGATGAGCACTCACGAACGACACGGCACACTCGCCATCTTAATATTACAAAGCAAACACACATTTTATATTACATTGATAACTGTTTGGATGTTCATTACGGAGGAACTCTGACATACCGTCCTGGTTTTCAGTGTCTAAATAATGTTTGCCGTTCCATTTCTAATCTCTGTTGTGTGTGATGTTGGTGTGGCTGCTCTTTCTTGATTCTTTAAACTTAACGGCCAATTAATTTAGGTCTGAATTGGAACTGAATCTGTAATTCTATTAGCGAGCGCTTTACTCTGAAACACACTGTGTTCTAAGATTTTTGCCACACAGCTGACTAATACAGTGCTGACTCTCATAAATGCTTGTAATGTCCTTTGTGTGTTTAAAGGGACATGGTTGGAAAAATATGCTTTTAAATGATTGTGTTTTGGTAATTGTTTATACACGGGCAGGTGACCTGTAATACTTTTGGATGTCATGTGATGTACAAAGATCTACATTAAATAGTGTTTTGATTAGGGCTGTGTAATATATTGAAATTATTTAGATATCGCAATATACATATTGCAATGGTTTGCAATAAATGAGTGACTTTTAAGCATTTAAAAAGACCAAGCAGTCAAGCCATGTTAAAGGGACAGTTCACCCAAAAATGAACTTTTCTCTTCATTTACTTGCACTCAAGTGGTTCTAACTAAACTGAACTGTGAAAACTTGACAGAAGCAGTTTCAATTTACTAGAACTGCTTCAACACAATCTACATTGTAAACGCGTTATAGACATAAAGATCAATTGAATTGAATTCTAAACTTTTATGAATTTCTGTTGTTGAACACAAAGGATGATATTTTGAGGATTGTTGGAAGAAATGAGTCATTGACATCCATAGTAGCAACAAAACAATACTATGGAAGTCAATTTTATTATTAACATTTTTCAGTATATCTTTCTTTGTGTTCAATAGAAGAAAGAAACATCATAAACATCATATGAAGAGGAAATTATGGCAAAGTTTTCAGTTTTGGGTGAACTATCCCTTTAAGAATGCAATAAGACCACATAGAAGTAACTAGTAATTATACTAGTGAAGCAAAGTGATGGTGATTTTTATTTATTTATTATTTTATTTTTATCATTATTACTTTTTTGCTTGATTACTTTGTTCAAATGTATGATTTGTTTTATGAGACAGTGAAATCATGGCTGTTCAATTTCAGAAATTCTATTGATGAAAAAGTATTAAACGTTAGTTATGACTTATTTTTAAAGTGTCGTATTACCCATAGATTATCGCATTATTTTAGCATTGCATTTATTTTCAATATTGCACAGCCCTAATTTAATTTTTATGAGTTCTTTACTTTTATGATTATACATTCAACTGTTAAGCGCTTACGATAAAGATTAGGTGAATTATTTGAATCACTTTCATAAAAAACAAAAAACAAAAAAAACCTTTTTTCCTACTACTGGGTAGTTTAAAAGATGTGAGGACAAAATGGTGACCAGATACAGAACCTTGAGATGCTCAGTCAATTCATTTTAACTGGAATATATAAGCAATTGGAATTTTTTCCCATGCAAATTTGATTCAGTTGCAAATTTCTGCATTCACCGAAAGAAAGCTGCTTGGTTTGCAAGCAACTTTTGTGTGAGCCGTGCTCCATACAGTAGTAAACTAAAGACGACTCCTGATTTTTCAATTTTAAGTCTACTGTTCAACCAGATGACACTAAAGTAGGGCTGCACGATATTGGAAAAAACATATATTGTGATTAAAAAAAAAAAAAAGACAAATTTTTAAGTTATATTGCAATATTTCATTTGATAACTTGAATAGCTCTTTTTGGAAGTAATGAATAACTTTACATTGAATGAGATGATTTTGTTGGGGAGTGCATCTGCATAAAATATAATAAATTACAAACATAGATAAATACAGTAGAGCAAATATCCAAATGAAGGAGTGTAACAGGATTCAGGTACAGATAAAAAATAATTTAATCTACAATCAAACTGTATAGTCTTTATTGTATGAATAATACAAATAATCTTTGTTAAAGCTAAAAACTTAATAATTCCTTATGCTCAAATGCTTCAATTTAAACTATACTTTTAAAATGCTTAGACTGTCACAGGCCCTAAAAACGCACACAATTGATAACCTTTTACTTTTTTATGTTTAAACAGAAACAACTTCACAATTGTACCTGTTCATCTATAATCCTGACTCCACATTGCACGTCATGCGATGGGACTATTGCAGATTCACACATTGCAATATCGATGCTAAAATTATATATTGTGCAGCCCTACACCAAAGTATTTCATTTTCTATTGGTTATTACCTACCTATTATTGCAATATTACCTGTTTTTAGTAGTTATTTTAAAGTATGATTTTATTCTACATCCCTAATCCTATCCCAAAACCTAAACCCAAGTTCCACCTTACTAATTATTAATAAGCAGCTAATTAGCATTTTTAGCTAATATCCTTAGTTAATGTATAAATTGTGACTTAAAATATATTGTTACTGAAGATTTTTGTAAATCAGAGTATATTACCTATGATATAATCACAGTGAGCTACAGTGTTTAAAACTATAGTGGTAGTTAGATCAGATGTTATAAATATGGTGTTAATTGTATTCCGCATTTTCTTTAGTCAGTAATTTCTCGTTATGTGACTCTTGTCTTCTGATCAAATGGTCTTACTTTGCTTGGTTCCACCGACAAAAGACATTACTGTCATTATGGGATGCTTTCAGTGAGGCTGCACTACTCATTCTGTGGCAAGAATCTTGTCGAAATGCATGCTGCATGCATTGCGAGGTGTGTCTCTTGGAACACCCGATTGCTGTATGTATCTTCTCTAACTCCCATCAGGGTCTCATTGTGCTGGCTTGTTTAGCACCATGGTGCTGGGCGGCTCCTCCAGTGCACCTAACCTACAAGATTACGCTCACGCACACCGTAAAAAGCTGACCTCCTCTGGCTTCTTAGATGGTATGTGCAAACACGCACACACACCTTCTAATGGTGAATCCCCGTCCCTACCTTTAGGGAAAATCTTGGAGTCTTATGTGTTCTGTGTGAAGCTACCGGAGCTTGGATTGTTCTGGTTGCATTGGAAGAAGTCATCCTTTTTTTTTTTTTTTTTTTGTTGTTGTTGTTGTTGTTGTTTCGTTGTGGTACACATGAACTGTACTGATAGATTTATTGATGGTGCAAAATAACACCAGAATCTTTTTTGGATCTCATATCCAAATATGAAAAAGTAAGACACCCTATGAAATTTAATTTTTTCCATATCAGGGATCTGATTTATAAAATTTGTGTAGAAACCTATGTACACTGGAATGCATTTAAAAGTGAATTTAATAATGATTATGGCTAACATGATGATTTAAAGTGGTTCAATTAAGTGAATATTTAAGTTAAATATGTTTATTTAGAGTTTACTTTACAGCTGCGCACATTCTCCCGTCAAGTTAGAATTTTTTCAGATTACTATTTTTGCATAAGAATCGATTCTGGTTCTTATTCTGAAGTTATTATGGTTAGCAGATTGCTCAGGGTGTCCACGGGTGTTAAAGTCTTAAATTTCAAAAACTAAATTTTAGGCATTAAAAGGCCTTAAATTTACTGAAAAAAATTGTGTTGTAGGTCTTGAGTAATTTTAAACGGGTCTTAATTTTCCTCTGTCCATGTAAAGCTACCAAATCGAGCTGACCAATCACCAACAATCCATCTAAATAAAACTTAACAAAAGTTACATTTTTAACCCTATTTACCATTATGGTGTAATTAACTTTCTTACTTTATTCTTGATTATGTAAAGCACTTTGAATTGCCACTGATAGCACTGAACAGATAGTTCACCTCAGATCTTGAAAATAAAATAAACCGTCTGAAATTGAACTTTAGAACTGTGACTCAGTGCAAGCCAAGTTAACAA
>CAIGQW010007556.1:1329379-1360370 GCA_903798125.1 Danio choprae
ATGGATGGATGGATCCAACACATGCTCATGAGAGAAACAACACCTAATTAATAGTTAATTGGTTATAAAAATAAATAAGTTGTTATTAAATATAGAAAATTGGTATTACTTGGGAATTGGTGTATAATTTCTTTAGTTTCTTGCATCCTGGAAAAGCACACATTTACATCATTTTAAAGCACAGAAAAAATTAACTATAAAAAAAGCTTATGTACAGCATCATGTCCCATATCATTGGGGGAGTGAAGATATTTAGCATTTGCATCGCTTCATAAAATTGGGATTAAATCACCGCCTACGCATGGATTTCTTTCACATTGCATTTCTGAACATTTTACACTCTTAAATGTTTGAGTTTTTAAATCTCTCAGGTTTCTTTCAAATAACTTTTTGCGATCTGAAGATGAATGAAAGTCTGTTTGGAACACCAGCCTCATGTATTTATAAAAAGAGACTCACCTGTACTGCAGCTTTCCCTATAGTTTTACCATGGTGTTTACACTTAACTTTTTATTACAATTTATTGAAGAGTTATTCTTTACAATAAAAGCATTTGTTTAGTTTTTTGTTCTTAATATTAAGAAATGTAAATACACTATGTAGCTAAATTTAAAAGAATGTTCAAGCATTAAATTACAAAGATTAAATCATTTTAAATTCAAATAAAAGAGAGTGTTTTATTCAGTTAGGTTCATTGTACACAGAGTCGGAAATTTTTGCTAAAAATAAATGTGACCGCACATTGCATCATTCACATTTTTTGCATTCGTAGCAACAATTGTGAGAGGTGTTTTCACAATCCTGAGCACCAGACAAAATCTAGAATGGCATCTGACAAGTTAATCTACTTTATCTCACACCACCGAGCACTATATGACAAACAAAGTGCAGAATATAAAGACAGATTTTTGGCAGATATTGAGAACCACTGCCAGTGCCTGGCACAGTGCATTTATTAATATGGATAAGGAAAGTGTCATACTTTGTGTACAAAGAAACTCAAAGATGTTTAAGAAAACCTAGAGGATTTTAAGATGTTAATTTAGGCCTTTTTCACAAATAAACATTGCATATGTTAGATATGGTCAACAAAAGCCCAGCCATACTTGCTTGATGTGAACAAACCCCAGTTGATCCTTACAGAAGCACGAAAGAACAAACCTCAGTGACTGACATTTTATTTATTTATTTTTTTGAAAGCCACATGGTTCATCTTAATAGGCTGACATACCTGACTTTTCAGCACAATGGTAACCCTCCAAATTTAAACTTAACAGAAATCCCAGTAATAATCCCAATATAACGTAACATTAAACACTAACAGATCTAATCTCATTAATCAAATATAAAACAACAACAGTCTGAAGCAAAGCATGCTGTAAATGGAACCTTAATTTCTGCCTAATATAACTATAATAATTTTGACGTTAACTTGCTCCATTTAAGAAATGTAACTGTTTTACAGCGCAGAAAAAAACTTTAGTTTAGCACATATGAGGCAGTTTTATGTCATTGTAATCAGCCTCTTATTGATGCTCCAAAATAACAATGAGACTAAAGACCTAAAACAGGAAGATAAATTAAAAACAATGATATTTCTTTCATTTAATTCAGTTTTACACTATTAAGTATTCTGGCTTTACTGTATATCCAGCTCCCACATCTGCACCATATCAGCCAAATCCTTTTTTTCTGTATACTGGATAAAACATAAAATATAAGCATAATTATTCATATAAACGACTTAATGTAGACCTCCTATAGTGAGTTGGAATAAGCCAAGAATGTGGTTTTGATCACTGATGTGTGTATGGATATTTTGTTATGGTCATACATTATTGTCTTCAATGACCCTGACAAGGTTTATTTAGCTATAAAGTTAATATGATTTAATACATGGCTACTTTACACATAAGTAATTTTTAATATTAACTTGTATCAGTGAATGGAGCTGGTGTCTGTTATTGGTTCCCTTAACGTGTCCAGTCAAAAACAAAATATAAGTCATTAGTTGTAGTGTCTTTGACTGTTTTTTTTTTTTGAGTGACTTAAAAGTAATTCTCGCTTGATAGCTGTTAATTCAACATGCGATGTAGGATAGAATATGTTTTCTTTGTTTTGATGTTTGGTACCTGTGAAATAAGTTGTTTGGAAATGTAAGATTGAGAGCTTCAGTTGTAGATGTGTTCATGGAGCAGCAGTGCTGTTGTTCGTCTGTAAAGATAGAGCATAGCGAAGGTGTTGTCAGTTTAACAATAGAATATGTGACCCAATAAAACCCTACATGAATGCATAAAAGGGGACATAATCACTGGTTTTGATTTTCTATAGAGATTGCGTTGTTTTTATATGTATATTGTTTTATTTTAATTAGCTTATTAATTTGATTATAGAAAGAAGTATATAGTTAAGTGTGTTAAGATGACAATGATGTGCTAAAACACGTATCATTTTTCTTTTGTGCATTTGAAAAGTGTCATGTATAGATTATAATATTATCCCCGCTCACTTGGATCCATGAAAATGTATCCTAAAACGTACCCTAAGAGATGTATATTAAATTTTTAAAATGTAGACAGCGCCATCTTAGATTAAACTGTGATGAAAAAATTTGAGGCATCGCTTTTCTCTCTTAAATACATTCTTATTGTAGTTTTTAACAGCAGATGGCGCTCCAGGCAAGTTTTTGACCGTACACTCAAATGCTCGCTAGGAAGAGCTCTTGTGCGTTTAGTTGAGTTATGCAAGTTGGTTTTTTTATGGCAAGAAATGAATGTAACAAACTTTGAATACTCTTGTAATTTGCTTAAAGGGGTGATCCAATACTGTTATTTACAGTTTTTTTACACTGTTAAAGAGTTGGACTCTCATGCTCAAGCATGGGTCAAGTTTCAAATATATATAAAGTTTTCAAAGAAATAAATATAAAGTTTAACTTTTGGGGGTAACTGAGATCAACTTTTTTCCCTAACATTTTAATTTAATTATTTTTGGTTCAAGTGGTGTGTGTAAAGAATTGGAGGTGAGCAGAATATGGCCGTTTGTAACAGCACCGTCTGCTGTTAAAGTCTAAGCTTAGAATTGATTCAACAGAGAATAGTGATGCATTTTGAAAATCTCTGTATCGATGCAGAATTGATTTCTTGAATGATTTTTTGCCACAAGCAATAATGACACAAATACCAGTAAATTAACTACTGCAATCACAATACTTGTGTCTAGCTTTCATTGAGACAGTCCATACTTATTTCATCATGGTCTACAACATTTTTGTGGAAGTTTTTCTTATGAAAAACCAATTTATCAAATTTCAGTTTATCTCAAAACCTTGGTTATGAGTCTTAGGCATGGCAATCCTCAGCACATTTTTGAATCAGTCAAGTAAAGCATCCATCTTCTGTTAACCTGCTGATTGTAAGAGCTGTGGTGGAAAAAAATCATACAAGAAATCAATTCTACTTGCCTAAACTAGCCTAGAGTGCCATTTGCTGTTAAAAGCTAGCCTAAAGCGCTGTCTGCTGTTAAAAACTAGCCTAGAGCGCCGTCTGCTGTTTAAAAACTAGCCTAGAGTGCCGTCTGCTGTTAAAAACTAGCCTAGAACACCATCTGTTGTTAAAAACTAGCCTAGAGTGCCGTCTGCTGCTAAAAACTACCCTAGAGCACCATCTGTTGTTAAAAACTAGTCTAGAGTGCAGTCTGCTGTTAAAAACTACCCTAGAGCACCATCTGTTGTTAAAAACTAGTCTAGAGTGCAGTCTGCTGTTAAAAACTAGCCTAGAGCACCATCTGTTGTTAAAAACTAGCCTAGAGCGCTGTTTGCTGTTGAGTCAGTTTATCTCCCCCTTTATGCATTGTAGGGTTAAAATGGGGTGTCTTATAAAAGAGGGAAAGGTTTCATTTTGATTTCTTTTATTTAATTATTATTTTGTTTGTAATCTCTCCCCCTACGGCTGTCTAAAGCACTAAACACAAGCACTCCTTTGCCTTTCCTCTGCGTCTTTTTCCTGCATGATTCTTGCCTTCTTTAGCCCTCCTTTAACCCTCTTTCTGTTAGCTGTTATACATTTCAGGTACCTGTTTTTCTCTTTCTCAGAGGCCACGCGTGGTTCTGCTGTTAAAAGATTTTCTATCTCATTTGCGCGACACCCGACCAATGGTATGTTTGCTTTTGTTCATTCCTAGTACACCTTTTCCCCACCCATTCATTTTATTTATTTATTTATCCTACCTGAATATAGAGTTCCTCCATCAACACCAGGATAGGGCACAGAGAATGTGACCATTATTTATTTTAGAGGACTAAATATAGTTGTACTCATGTACCTATTTTTTTATCAGCAAGTTGCACATGCAGTGCGTCCTAAATCGCATACTTCCCTACCATATAGTATGTGAATGAGTGTTATGCCTAAACTCATAAAATGGTATTTTTGCGAGAACTGATGCAGGTAGGTCATGTGATAATGACAAAATGGATGATGTAGTATGTCCGAATTCCATTCACACTATATAGTGCATACTTTTTTAATGGTCGGGATGTATTTTCAAATTCAAACGTAGTACGTACTAGTAGTATGCGATTTCGGACGCAGCTATGGATTTCCCGTTACATACATTTCAAAATTTGCTGCTAATTTTGTTTCATCATCTACATTAACGTAAAATATGGGTAAAACTGAAGGTTGGTTTATACTTCTGCGTCGAGAGACCGCCGTGACCCACGGCGCATACCTTGCACGTACTAGTGCATTTATACTTCTGCGTGCTGTTTGTGTTGCTCTGCAATAACACTTCCGAAAGGCTAGCTGGCAGCGGGTTTTTATCTTCCTCTGTGTCAGGTTTCTTTGTGGGTGTTTTGTTTTTTTCTGAACACTACTTTAACGTACAAGTAGCTAAAACTCACCCATTCAGATGCGGGAACCGGCGGACATGCAACAACTTTGACCACAAGGTAAACACAAAACAAAGGTTTCCAGCTGGAGCTCCTTCATGGGACTCCACACTTGTAAACACTCGCTCCAACGGGTTTGTGCGGCTCTCGGCCCCGCCCACACTTATCAGCGCTACCAAGCTGACCAATCACAGTGCTTGCGATATACGTCGTGTAGTTATATTTTTTAAGAGGTGTGCGTCATCATCGGCGTCAGCCACATCGAGGGGTATGCGACTGCACGAAGGCTGCGCCTGACCATATGCGTGCGCTGGACGCAGAAGTATAAATCAGTCTTAAGTTTGGAATATTTTGCTGTTTATATATATTTATATATTTTCTAATTTTTTTTTATTGATTTTTTTGTTTTGTGTGTGTGTGTTTGAACAAATTAGTACTTAGAAACTAATGCAATATGTTGGGAATTTTCAGGTGAATACAATTTTATTGCTTTTTATCCTATTTGAAGGATGTTTAATATTTATCAACTTTTATAATCTAACGCAGTCATATAAAAAACGCTGGATATCAAAGGGGATAGTTCACCCAAAAATGTACATTTTACTGTTAATTTACTTGCCCATGTTTCATCCGAAATGTAGGTGACTTCTTTTAAAAAAAAAAATTTTTTTTTTGAGTAGAACATTAAAGAAGATTTAGATGACCTGTGGGCGAGTAAATTTTTGGGTGAATTATCGCTTTAAGTAAATGAATTTGGAATAATGAATGGCTTTCGATGCATTGGGGTGTTTCGTAAGTTAATAACATTTAAGGTGTTGTTTTTTGGAAACTTTCAAAAATTGCCCATTTTTAGCATATCGTTTTTATTGTTTGTTTTTTCTTTTAATCTGCTTTTCTAAATGGGTCAGTGTTTTCCGGTATGTTCAGTGGTAAGTGCTAATCATTCTATCCTGTCTAATTAGTGTGTGTTGTTTTTTTTGTTTTTTTTGGCTCTGCTTCCCAAGCTTTTGTAGCTAGTTCAGATCTAGTCCTTATGCTCTATTTTCAACCCTTTTCAAATGTAGTTTCCACTTGGATCTGTTCTATGATGATGAAACCAAGCATTAGTCGAATATAGATCATATAGTATCCCCTACTGTATGCATCGTATGATTTGCTTTTAATCATTGCATTTACAAAATAAAAATTTAATTGTATTTTTGAATTATTATTTACGTCTTTTTTAAACCGTTGTTCTCACATTTAGTCCTATTTTAGGTTTATCTCTAAACTTCTCTAATAGGAACATTGCCTAATATTTTCTTCTCTCTGTTATTGTATGATTGATTCCTTCGCTCATTCTCTTGTCTGACGGTGCTTCCAATGGTTATGGTTAAAGTGCACATCATCTTTTATGCAGTATGTAAAATAACCGTTTGTGTATGTAAAAGATCTGCATTATTTCAAAAGTGTATGATAAATTGGGTTATTGCCCCCCAAAAGAAAGTACTGATTCTGAACTGCCTGAATCAACTCGTCAGTAGTTCCAGTCTTACTTCCAGCATGAATCTCAGATTTGCGTAATTCCAGCCTGGGGTCACGTCACTTGATGCTCAAAATAACATTTACTATATACAACTATACTCAATGCAAAAAAAAAAATCAATGCCGTTTTCACCAGCTTAAATTCTGATATGGTAATGGTTTAGTTGGGTGAGCAGATTTCTCAGTGTGGAATATGGCATGGACAATCAAGTACAGGAGAGCGGGGTTGAAAGTACCATTTTTCATAAAAACCTATTTTTAAAAGATTATGTTTTGGACAGAAATCTATATCTATAATCTTATAAAATTATAAGTCTGGTCTATCAATATCAGGTGGTATTTTGTACAAATGTAGATCAACTTTAAACATAAATTGCACATTGTTACTTTTGACCCTGTCAGTAAGGACAAAAGTAATCGTCCATCCACAAAACAGTCATCAGCCCAGTAGCCCTGTACGGCTCCGAATGTTGACCTGCCTCTACCACACATGAACAGGCCCTAAACACCATGGAGATACGGATGCTTCGCTGAAGCCTAGGAATCACAAGATGGGACCATATTACGAACAACGACATACAGAAGCAACTGGGAGTAGCCCCCATCAAAGAGCAAATGCTCGAATCGCATCTAAAGTGATACGAACACACGAATCGAAGTGATGCGAACTCTGTAGCAGGAATAGCCATGAGGATTCCTCCAGATGGACGCCGGTCGGTAGGCTGAAGAAACAATGGATGGGCAGAATTAAGGAAGACTTGAATATCATCAACGCATCACCAGAAGATATCCTGGACAGGAGCAAATGGAGAAAACTTTGCCGAAGAGCGGACCCTTGACCAGCGGGAACAATGCCAGGATGAGAGAGAGAAAGGACAAATGTAACACACGGGTGGGTCAAAAGTAACACAACAATATGTGTTAGATTTACTAGCTTAATCTTGCATATTTTGAATAGGTATGGCTATTAGCAGTGTGACATAAATAACTGTTACTTTCGTCCACACAGGATCTCTTGCCATTTAAACCTGTTTTAATTTTTAACTGAAAAACTCTGACATCGCACACTTAAGGATGTGTTATTGAACGAAATAACCTGTAGATTGATCATTACTGTGACATGAAAAGAAAAGCACAACTTGCAAATGTTGTCAGGGCTCTAAGAAAATTGCTTTGTTACTTTCGTCCCCGCTCTCCCCTAGGCATTTTATTTGTGATTTAGTGCATATAATTAGCAGAATCCAATCGCATTTACATACAAATTTTTAGATGGCAAGTCATGTGAGCATTAAATTAAGTTCTCTTATGTCCACTGGTAAATAAACACAATGCTATGTCAAAAGCACACAAAAAAGCACACAAGTTAATATGAACAGTTGGTGAAGAAATATGTATATTAGATGTGTGAAATGGCTTATCATGAACACTCGGTCAGACCTGCCACCAGTGGACAAGAATTATTTAAATTCAGGGTATTGTGGCTTGTACATGCACAGAAGCAAACAGTGGAGGAGTTTGAGGAAGTTCAGAAACTGTGCTTAATATAATGGACAATAACTCCCTTTGGGGTGACTTTTTAACTTTGCAGATCTTTTTCATGTTCAAACATTGCACAGTAAAGGATTTGAAAGTGTAAAAAGCCTCAATAAAACCCCTTTTTTACATTCCAATGGCTCCCATTTGAAGGCATGGTAAAGTGCAATAAAATCCACACTTATGTCCACACATTGCAAATGAATGTACCAAACTAATACATTGCTTGGTGACCATAACTGGACTAAGGTCAGGCTAGTCAACTGTTTTTACCTGACAATTTTTTTTAAGTTAATAAATATAATCATATATTTATTTAATGACTCTTGATGTCTTTTATATTGTATAACTGTCGCTGGTTTATAAAAGCAGTAAACTATGAAATCTCATTGCTTATTGCTTTTATTAATGGACACATGAAGGTTATAATCAGGCATCCTGTGCCAAACTGCATGATGTGAACAAACCAAATCATAATCATGTTGTTCCACTGGTTTCATCTGAGAAATAAAGCTATTATGTGTTCAAGGTAGGTCGATTATCATTTTCGCTTCATGAAACCATCTTGGCCAAGTGATGTTTTTGGTAGATTGAAGGTATTGTGAGCTGTTCTTTGTGTGACCCATCTGCCTCCATCTTGCCCACCTCAAACTCATGTTTGACGGTGTTGTTGCTTGTCATTTTCAAAGGAAATGGAACGTTATTTCTCTGCCATGTGTCCAAGACCTCAAGTTATAGGTCATGATGTATGACTATTCTAGCTGAAGATGTTTTCTTGCCAGTTTTCAGATTCTGACATTGTACATTTCGTTGAAGGTTTTGAGTTGTACTCCATGGTTCCTTCAATCTGCCCCTTGGAGACCCTTCATAATTCCCTGTCTCTCAAACAAGTGGATGACTTCCTGTCCGCCATAGCCATATCCCACGATTCAATACTGGACATCTCTACATCATCCCCAGGTACTGTCAAAACAACATGCGCTGATGTGTATATACTGTAGTTTATGGTACATTTGATTTAATATGCTTTTACATGCTTTATCCCTCAGCTGTGCCCTCAAAGAAGGCTCCCTTGAATACGTACACCCCAGCAAAAGTTTTGCCCTGTCCATTCACCCAGTCTCTCGGCAAGAGGACATGCTCACCAGAGAAAAGTGCAAAAGGCATGTTTCATTTATATGCAGACCTATTAATTTTGCAGATTACTCTAATATTAATAAACAACAGAGGTCAAACTTCAATTCATTTTCTATTTACTTTCATAGTAATCAACAGTAATGAATTTAAAGGTGCTATAGAATGCATTGATACGTTGTTAAAAATAGTTTTCTGATATCTACATAGAAGATATGTGGCTTTGGTAAGTGCAAAAATATATCCAGTAACTGTTTTACATGTGCATTTAGAACCTATAATATACCAGTGGAATGGAAAGGTCAGTTTTTACTAGGGCTGGGCGATTAATCGAAAAGTAATCAAAATCGACATTCAGAACCTATAATCGATCAAACTTTTCTAGGTCAATTTTTTCAATTACTTTCCCTACCACATGTGGAGTCACGTGACCCTGCTCTGTTAAGGCTGATTTATATTTCTGCGCAACGGGTATGGTCCGGCACAGCCTTCACGTGGTCGCACCTCTCGAAAAATGTAACTACACATCGCACGTTTACATTACATTGACAATGATTAAAAAGCTGCGCCAGATATGCCTTGAGACAGCATATTTTCTATCATAATAAAATGATTCAAATATTTGTTTACAGAAGATTCAAGAAATGCACTGTTTAAATATTATTTACAGGATATACAAGAGTTATTACTGTTTATTTTCTATATTTGAAAACATTGAAAATAATTAATTTTGTTTCCTAAAGTGCAAGCTATTTGTTTTTCATAAGAAAAAAGTGAAAATCATGTAATGCACCCTTCATTCAAAAATCTCTCACTTGTAATATGTGAGCATATTTACTGGACAAAACCTGTCAGTGAACTATGAGGGCAAAAAAATAATCAGCCATTAATCGCAATCGATTTGATTTTAGGGCAAATCGCCCAGCCCTAGTTTTTACTTTACCTGGAAGGTTCATGAATATTAATGTGCTCACATGCTTCTTTGGATCATGTTTCTAATACTTAGACCGCGTGATGTACTCTGAAATACATGTGCAAAAGAATCATATATTCGTTGTCAAATAATATTTGACTAAATTGAGCCTTTTTAGATGACAATCATTTATGACAAGGTGGAGAAGAGGTTCACATTAGGAGTTGAGTGAGCTTTATCTCTCCATAACTGCACCTGAGTTATGTGTCGTGGATGAAATATAGAGTAAATTATAATAATACCTGATAAAAGTCAGTAAGAGCTGAGTGAAGGAGTACGATGCATTAGCTATTTTATACTCCTATGCCTTCCCCTTTGGCCCTTGAAACAGAGTTCATTGAGTGGTGGGGTGCAGAATGGTATGGGTCACCCTGATCCAGATTGCTTTTCCACTGCCAATAGCATCCTTACTTGGTAGGCGTTGGTGGTGTACACCTGAAAGCACAATAAATGTCATTGTTGTGTGAAAAAGAAAGCCAAATGGGTCATTCAGAAATAGCGTCTTTTGCAAATTCATTATTTCAAGTGTAGATGCGATAAACATGCAAATAGAGAGAGGAAGCGGCGCACTTTCTACATGTTTAGGAGCAACATGAATGGCCTCATAAACCACAATAAAGGACATACAGCAGATGCATGTAGCTGTTTTTCACATAAAGACGACATCTTTGTTTGAGCTCAGTTCAACCATGGTTCATTGCTGCACACTGTTATTGTATTATTACAGTGTTGTTTTTCAGCTGTGTGTTTACAAGTGGGCCTTTCTGTGTTCTGTATGAGCAATTGAGAATTTTCTGTAAGCCAATCATCGATGAGCAGTGAGTCTAGCTCCACCCTTTAGTACCATTCTGTTGTTTTAGGTATACTCACGAAAAGGTCCAAAAAAGTGGTTTTGTATGGTTCACTGTTTTGGTATTTCTGACAGTGGAAACCAAAGTAAATGCATACCGTAGTGTACTGTACCGTTGGGAGAAATGGATGTGCACAGTTTAGTTTCTGATCACATGCTCATATTTGCTCCTCATGTCCCCTTGTGTGGCAGGCCTGCCTGATATTCATGAACCTGCCACAATCCAATGTGTCCCATTTATTTGTTAAACTCTATTGTTTTTCCTTTCAGATAAAAAGGAATTCCCTGCCAATAAACCCAAAACGGTTTCAAAAGATGATGGTGCAAGTTGTGGCAGAACCTCAGAGATTTCAGAGACCAAGCAGCCCAGACCTGCTCCACAAATCTCCATCATACCACCTGAATCTCAAGAGTCCACAGATAAAAGCCAACAGCAGTCCACTGTCCCAAGCGTCTCATCCAGCGACATACCATCACACGAAGTCCCAGTTCTAAAAAACCCTACAAAAACCACGGCAGGCTTTAACTCATGACATTTATCAGCAAACCACCACCCAGGAAACACAAAATGAACTAAAATCACAGCCTCAACCAAGGACTCAACTTTAGGGATAGTTCACCCAAAGAGAAAACTTACTTGCCATCAAACCTTTATGAAGTTCTTTCTTCTGTTGAACACCAAAGAAGATCTTTTGAAGAATTTTGGAAACCGGCAGCCATTGACATCCATAGTTGGAACAGTATAAACTATGGAAATCAATGGCTACTGGTTTGCAACATTCTTTAAAAGATCTTCTTTTTGGGTTTGCAGAAGAAACTAACTCAAACAGCCTTTGAACAAGTGGATGGTGAGTAAATGATGACAGAAATGTCCCTTTAAGACATGGCAATCAAACAGAAGGCCACATTCTCCAAAATCATGGGCAATCCAAATCCCAATCGACCAAAATAATATATTTTTTGTTTAAACTGGCTAGATTGTCATAGAGCATGTTACAGTCCTGACTTTTCTTTCAGTTACAATAATTTATCATAAATAGCTGTACATTTTGCATTTAAAGGGACATCTCATTGAATGTTTGATACCAAAAGATATCGCACCATTGTAATTACAATCATATCATTGGCTTTCCATTCACCTGGAATGGTTCAGAAGAATGTGTTACATTTATCCTGTATATATGAATGTTGAAATGTAAAGCTTGCATAGAATTTACTTCAGTGGCAGCAGCTGATTTTTAAAATTCTTTTGGAGTATTTAATGAATGCGGCACTTTCCGAGGCCTCATCAAACAAGGCCCAAAGTGACATTTCATCTTTAGAAACATATTTTAATACATATATTTGATTACAATCACAATTTGCACTTCTTTCCCTCCATTGTAATTGACATCTGCCTTATATTAACAATTATGTTTTTCATCAAATTGAAATGAAACAAATGTTGGGAATGTACTTTGGTTGTTAGTGTTTCAAAACTGAATTGTACATTAGTATATAAGCAATGGAGGAATATTCCTGTGGAAGCTGCATTTTCAGTTCTCTGTCCCCTGACATCATTTGTGTTCTGAGCCTGATCACATGGAAATGATCAAAAGGTTTGTCCAAATTCTAATCAGAAGTGATCATCACTGTACCCTGCTGTCTCTGAGGGCTCTTCAAAGGGAGCAAGGTGCTTGTGTGTTATAATGAAGCTGTTAGGAACACACTTGTTGAAGGGAGCAATGAAAGGTAAAGTAATCTTCATTATCTTTACCTGGAATGTTATCATCACAACTGTTCTTAGAAAATGATTTTCTTATTGCTATTAATATAATTGTTGCAAATAAATGTACATTTTATGATAATTTTTTTCCAAATATGCCTAATGGGTACGATCTGTGTTCCCTCTCTGCTGTCAGCTTTATAAACCTAGTCTCTTTCATATATATAGTCTTTGAATATACACTGTGAAAAGCGATTATTCATTCATTCATTTTCCATCAGCTTAGTCCCTTTATTCATCAGGGGTCGCCACAGCGGAATGAACCGCCAACTTATCCAGCATACGTTTTACACAGCAGATGCCCTTCCAGCTGCAACCCAGTACTGGGAAACACCCATACACACTCATTCACACACATACACTACAGCCAATTTAGTTTATTCAATTCACCTATACCGCATGTCTTTGAACTGTGGGGGAAACCGGAGCACCCGGAGGAAACCCACGCCAACACACGGAGAACATGCAAACTTCACACAGAAATGCCAACTGACCCAGCCGGGACTCGAACCAGTGACCTTCTTGCTGTGAGGCGACAGTGCTAACCACTGTGTCACCCCTAAAAGCGATTAGTTGACTTCAAAAAATTTAGTAAATCTTGCCTTAAAATTAAGTAAACTAACTGTGCATAATTATAAAAATCAAAAGTCAACTTAACAGGCTTCTTCATTTTATTCAGGTAAAGTAACAAATCACTTTTTACAGTGTATCATTGCTTTTTTATTTATTGCCGATGTGTAAACAAGCTTCTAAGGTAAAAAAGACTTGCTCTATGTGAAATATTCATTCATTCATTTTCATTTCGGCTTAGTCCCTTTATTAATCTGGGGTCGCCACAGCGGAATGAACCGCCAACTTATCCAGCATATGTTTTACGCATCGGATGCCCTTCCACCTGCAACCCATCACTGGGAAACATCCACACACTCTCATTCACACACATACACTATGGACAATTTAGCTTACCCAATTCACCTCCGCATGTCTTTGGACTTGTGGGGGAAACCGGAGCACCCGGAGGAAACCCACGCCAACACGGGGAGAACATGCAAACTCCACACAGAAATGCCAACTGACCCAGCCGAGGCTCGAACCAGCGACCTTCTTGCTGTGAGGCAAACGTGCTACCCACTGCGCCACCGTGAGGCCCTCTATGTGAAATATTTATAACATATTTAAAGGAGTGACATATTGAAACATATTTAAAGCTTCTTTAAAAAGTCACACTTTAAGCTACCATGCTCCACAACAAAAGCAAGCAGAATATGAAGCAAGCAAAGTAAAGAACTAGTGTTTGCAAATATTTCCAATACTTAAAAGCTATGGCCACTAAAAATAAACGTGGTTCCCCCAAACTTTGTTCTTCACTTCCATCAACTGTTGGAGTCTTGGATCCTGCCATTGTCACCTCTGGCTTGCTTGATTGGGTTCGGTGGGTCTGTGTATCTGAACTGAATCTGTTTTAATTCGCAAGAAATACACCAGCATTCTACCACTACTCTGCTGCTTGCTTAATATATTGAATATATCACAATAAGGACATTTATTATCTGACTTTTGTTATTTGCTTGTTAGTCCTTGTAAAATGTCTTATATAAAGCAATATAGACAATATAGCCTCTCGGTTAAACTATTGTAATGTGTTACTAGGTTGCCAGAGTGCTTTCTAGAACTAAGAAATGTGATCGTAATGTCAGCATTGAATTGGCTCCCTATTAAACATATACATGTTAGAAACTTATTGACTACTTACAAAGCCATGAATGGCTTAGCTCCCTGGTATTTGAGCTCCTGGTGTATTACAGCCCCTCACGTCCACTACGCTCAATTGATTCTGGACAGTTTATTATTCCTAGAATATCAAAATTGTCTGTAGGCGGTAGATCCTTCTCATACCTGGCACCTAAACTCTGGAACTTCCTTCCTAACAGTTCGGGGGCAGACACAGTTTGAAACTGGACTAAATACACATCTCTATTCATTAGCATACACAGAAAACACAAATGCATAACAAATCCAAATCCTATAAAGGATTGTTAGGCTGCATTAATCAGGGCAACTGGAGCTGAGAACACTTCCCATAAAACACTGCAATTTGAGTGGCATCTACGCTCATGTAAGTCTGTATGTTTCTGCTTAACCTGAGGTTCACATATATGCAAAAAGATTACTATTTTGTAAATGCTCGGCAATTAAATATTGTTCACGAACCCATACATCATAGTGGTCATACAGCCTAGTGGTTAGTGCTTTGACTTAGTAACACTAAGGTGCTCACAGTGACCTGAGTTCAATTCCCAGCTTGAGTTTAAAAACCCCTCAAATAATAATAGTTATTATAAACCATTCTAAATAAAATATCAAACACTTGAATTATTATTATTTCAGCTACATTCAATTAAACAACTAAATTTCAAATATATTTTGTGAATATAATTTAAAAGCAACACTTACTTTGTTTTTATTTACTGGTAAAACGAGTTCCTTCCATGTATACAGACAGTAGCTCATTTCTTGATTAATCTGAAGTCTTCTTGTAGTACCCTTGTACTGTTGCTGAGCTCCCCTAGTGGGCCCTCTTTTGGTGTAGCACTGCTTTATATAAGAGTGTCCGACCCTTTGCTCGTCACGTGACCGAATCCCGAAGCATCAGCGCGGCGCGCGTCACGTGACCGGGGTCGACAGCAGACATCGGGAGCTGCTCTCCTCCTCCGACTGGGATCTCGTCTATGGTTTTCTCAAGCCCAGGGGTGCAGTTTTTCCGAACAGGTTTGATTTTTTATCCTTTTTCTCTCATTTGCTCACAGAGCACTCAGTTAGGAATAAAGCAGTGTAGGCGAGCACGCCGCGGTGGTATTATCAGATCGCCCTGCTGCTGCTGCTGCTGCTGCTGCTGTTGTAAATCGCGAAATGGTGGCAGTGACACAGCCCAGAATGAGGATAGCGGATGAAGGACGCATGTCTGTTTTAGACGTTTATTCGACATTTTCCGATTATATTGTTGATGAAAGCGATTTTATTGCACATATGTTACAGCTCCGTGTTTGATAACGCAAAGTCAAGCGTCTTCATCACCATCCTCTTCATTATCCTCCTCATCAACGGAGGAGAAACAGGATGAAACTGGCTGATTCCTCACAAAGCTCTCACTAAACCTTCCGAATTACCGATTATTATTTGATTATGTATGATTTCTTTCGATATTACAGTGATATTTGATTCATTCTTTACAGTGAAGCATTGGCCTGTTTTTCTTCATCATGACTGGCATTAAACACGTTTTCATATGGATATTAGTCACATCCCACACCATTTTACTGTTATAAATGTACAGTCATAATAGGATAAATCGTTTTCTTATTTTAATCCAATTTAGAAAGCGTTTTACTTTTAGATTTAGGAAATGCAAGTGAGTAACAGACACCGAGTATGCGGGCATATCGAATAATATTATCGAATATGTAATTAATCTAATGATTTATGCATAAAAAAGCAAATATTAGGAAATAAGATGATATTGTAGCTTTTCTAGCTACAGTGTTGCCAGTTTATTTGTGCAAATATTGTGTGATTACTGTGTTAATGTTTTAATGATACATCTTAAGTTAGGTCATGTTTCTTATTTATTTGATTTTATCAGATTATTTTTTAATATTAATGTCTTGTGAAAATAGTTATTGCACTATTCAGCCACCACAGATATATATATATTCATCTAAATGTATATCTTATAATAATAATAATAATAATAATAATAATAATAAATAATAATAATGGAGTTTAGAGTTTTATCTCAAAATTCTGACTTTGATTTTACATCATAAAAATAATTTTAAAATAATATAAATTGTGTTTGCAGTAAATACATTAAAAAAAACGCACATTTCTCATTCAAATTCAGACAGATAGCCAGTCTGAATTTTAAATATTAAGAAACTGTCAAACGGTAAAATATATATTTGTCAGGGATAAACCCAGTTTATTGTATCTTTAATTGTGTAGATGTAGTTCAGAATAAAATAACTGGTGTAAAAATAACTGGTTTGGATTTGTGGATCATTTTTCTTGCATCTCCCTTCAAATGTCTAAAAGATTCAAAGTGTTCAGAGCTCTGAGGGATTTATTTGTGGCCTTAAGAGAGCCTTTTATTTCAGTAAAAGGCTTGATTTTTTTATTAAAGTCCCCTTCAAATGTGTCAAACCTTTATGGTTGCCAAAATCTTGTTAGATCTCCTTTCCAACATCACTGGCACATCAGGACCATGGCCAGTAGAATTGCTTCATCGTCACTGAGCAACACCTTTTGAGGCTTTAACAGCTTTCAGAGGCATTATTTCACGTCAGACTGTAATCCAAGTGCTGGATTTAAGCTCATGCCTACTAAATGCTTTTCTTTCTTGTTGTTTTGTGTCAAAATGACAGCCAGCAATTTTTATTCTTTAACTGTTTTAATGTGGACACTTTTTACAAGGTGGTGAATGCATCTTAATTCCTTAAATATCTTGATTTTTTTTTTTTTTCCCAATTGGGACGGCTTCTGCTGCTGAGAAACCCAGAAACAAGCCATTAAAATATGAAGAGTTCAATAGCAAAAACGAATAGCCACTATTTGTAGAATTTTTCATAAATTGAATTATTTTTCCAGTTGAATTCTTTAATGCTCAATGTAAAAACATGACTTCTGAAAACTATATAAAAAAATGATCTAATGCACAACATTAATAATATATTCAAAAAGGCAGCAACACTAAAGCTCCAAAAATGCCCATTTATTAAATTAAAAAGGCTGATACAAGGCGTGTAATATTTCGAGCACACCAGCTCTTCATCAGACAGTATTCATCCAATGAATATGAATACTGTGAATACTGTCTGATGAAGAGCTGGTGTGCTCGAAATGTTACAGCCTTTTTAATTTAATAAATGGGCATTTTTGGAGCTTTGGTGTTGCCGCCTTTTTAAATATATATTTTTGTACTTTTTGCTGTTTGGCTGAGCAACCATTTAAAGTGATGTGCGTGCTTTTTGTGTATTTTTTTTCAATGCACAACGTTAAAAACGCGATCTGAAAAATACAAAGAATAAAAGGTTTTCAAATAAACTCCTCATTTGTTCTGTGATGTTGAGCTGACCATTTTCTATAGATTCTAAATCTTATCTGTGTTCTACAACTGTTGAATAGGAGTGACAGACACAGCGGCTTCTAATTCACTTAGTAAATAACCTTTAAATGATTAAATAACTCCAGCAGAATGGTGCAGTTATATTTAAACCCAATTTGGTAGCTTCCCAGCTCCTTGTGATTTGTAATTCCTTCAGGTTTTTGTGTGATTTGTTTATCAGCATCTGCCAATGACCATCACAGTTGGCGTCAGAAGACATCCATACTGATATTTGCGAACGTTAATTTTAACACTGTTTGCCATGTTTGGCTTTGAGAGAAAAAAAATTATGTCTGCAAAATTGTTGCAAACAATTTATATGTGTTGAATTTAAACAAACAAATTAAATGTAGTAATGTTCAACTTAATTTGTTTGTTTAAATTCAGCCCAAATAAATTGTTTACAACCACTTAACTTAAAGAAATTTAGTAAATCCAAGGAATCGTCTTTGAATAATTTTTTTCAGTGTGATGGAGAATGTGGGAATTGCACATTACACAATAATTACACAATAACTCTTGTGTTGAAATGCGTTTAAAAGTATATTCTTTTCTCGCCATCTGGTGATTTAGAAAGACATAAACAACAACATCTACAACATTAAAATTATAAAATAACCATTTTCTTGCTTCACCATGAGTAGATTGGCATAAATAGGTGGCATTTATTGATTTTTAATGTTCAACAGCACCATTTTCGCCATTTTGAATCTTGCGAGTAAAGACAATACATGCAAATAGAAAGTGCTAGCAAATGAATTGCTATTACTGCAAATACAGGAACAAGCTGCAAATATTCAATATATGCTGCAAACCACAACAGAAACCTTTCAGAATCTGAATGAGCTTTATTCGCCAGGTGTGAGCAAACACACAAGGAATTTGGAGCTCAAGGTACATGTGTATCGACACAAGAGGACCGAAAGGACAATGAAATAATAAGTGAGATTGAGAAATATAAATTAAAATGTGGATGTTCATTCATTCATTCATTTTCTTTTCGGCTTAGTCCCTTTATTAATCTGGAGTCGCCACAGCGGAATCAACCGCCAACTTATCCAGCACGTTTTACGCAGCGGATGCCCTTCCAGCTGCAACCCATCACTGGGAAACATCCATACACACTTACACACATGCACTACGGACAATTTTAGCTTAACCAATTCACCTATAGTGCATGTCTTTGGACTTGTGGGGGAAACCGGAGCACCCGGAGGAAACCCACGCCAACACGGGGGGAACATGCAAACTCCACACAGAAACGCCAACTGATCCAGCCGAGGCTCGAACCAGCGACCTTCTTGCTGTGAGGCCATTGTGCTACCCACTGCGCCACCATGCTGCCAAAATGTGGATGTTAGTTTTTCAATTTACACTGTGTGGTTGTGTTGATATCTAGGAGAGCGAGTTTTTGTTTATTCTAAGATCCTACTTAAATGATTTCTTAGCTTGCTGGGTATTATAATCCAAAATAATCTGATGTAAAACGAACAATGTCAGATGGAGGCTGGAGTTATTTTCAGAACAGTGAGTGAACAAAGAAGTAAACTATGATGAATATTGAGCACTATAGCATGTATTGTTTTATTTTTGTCACATAATATGTTCTATTTATTTCCTCCACAACTTGCTCGTCTTTTTCAGCCAGGTCATGTCATTAAAGATGGAAATGGATGCCAGTGGAGCGTCCAGGGCACCCATATCCGTTCTGCCTGCAGCTGAGGTCAAAAGCACCCTGAAGCCTGAACCCGATAAACCCCGATGCTCCAGCACTCCCTGCTCCCCCATTAAAAGTACTGTCTCAGGATACCAGATCCTTCACATGAACTCCAACTATCTTGTGGGCTTTACAACTGGCGAGGAGCTTCTTAAATTAGCCCAGAAATGGTCAAGTCCTGACAGCAGCAACACAGAGGCCTTGCCCAGCCCCATTAAAAAGCCTGTGGATTTAGGTCTGCACCGAGCCTCACGGATTTACAAAGCCAAAAGCCGTTATTACCAACCGTACGACATCCCAGCCGTCAATGGACGAAGGAGGCGGCGCATGCCCAGCTCAGGCGACAGCTGCCTGAAGTCCATAGTGAGCGGGGAGCCAAGCAAGGCTTTACACGGCCCCCTGCCTCTCTGCCTGTTGAAGGGCAAACGGGTTTACTCCAAGTCCCTGGACTACCTCAACCTGGACAAGATGAGCCTCAGGGAGCCGGTGGACACAGAGGTGCTGCAGTACCAGCTGCAGCATCTGAATTTGCGGGGTGAGCGCGTATTCACCCGCAACAAAACATGATTTCTCATGTCAACCTTCACCTGCCCACGGTTGTCTGACTGCATTGTAGGGCCTTGATTTTTACCACTCTGATTACAGGTAGTTCCCCACTAACGCATCCATAGATCACTGATCCTGTTCGTTAAGCAGAGGTGTGTGATTAAGCACCATGAGGCCCGGTTCAGCCCAAAGTATACTTTGGACTTTGTGTGTGCGAGGTTTCGCATGCAGTGTGCGTGACACAGATTTGATCAGAAGAATAGTATGTGCATATTGTATGCACACTGCCAGTTTTTTGTAATCTCAAGCTGTTTCGCACATGCGCTTTAAGTTTGTTTTGCACTAATTCATTTGTCCACAAGGTGGCAAAATTGATTAAACTACTGTAGATGGCAAAACAATTTGACACCCATGTTGATGGGTTTTTAGTTAAGCCTGATTTATACTTCTGTGTCGTGATCGCTGTACCTCATAACAAACCTTAAACCTATTTGATGAGCATTTATACTTTATACTACTAATTTATACTACCTTCTGTCCGTGTTGCTTTGCAATAATAATTCCAAAATGCTAAGTAGTGGGGTTTCCGTGTTCCACTGTGCCAAGATTATTAGCCAGTGTTTTGAGTTGCATGCATTGCTACTATAGCAGTAGTATCTTCTACAGCAGTAGTACTCTTCTTCAGAGAAGAAAGAGGCAGGATCTGGTGAATGTTCAATAACTTTAACTATAAAATAAACACCAAACAAAATAACCATCCGCAAGACTTATTAAACACCTCCTGCCACCAGCTTCTCTCTAATCCCCTCTCTGCCCTCCCACATTCATCATGATACTAAGCTGACCAATCACAGATCTTAGTTACTTTTTGTGGGAGGTGCATGGTATGGTGACTGTGCAAAGGCTACACCGGACCTACGACATTCACTCGACTCAGAAATATAAATAGGCGTTTATCTACAATCTTAATCTACAAAAAGTTTTTAAAAAAACACTGGTCATGGATTAATTTTTAAAGTGCGAATGTGACTATTTTAGATGAAGTATACTTTGGGCTTTTGAGGAAACTTTAAAGAAGTATTTTCTCAAAAACATAAATTCTGGCATTATGTACTCACTTTCATGTTAATCCTCCAAACTTCTCCTTTTTTCCCTATGGAACAGCTTTAAGAAAATTATAATGATTGCAAGAACCTTGGCATTGGCATATTTTCAGTCTTCAAAAGCCAAATCAAAAGGCAAAAAAAAACCACTTGGTGGCAAACTGGCTGAAATTTGTTATTGTAATCTACTGAAGCTCTTAAACCCATTTGAATTTATTTAGTAAATAATTTTAGTCCTGTCGCACAAAATGATCAAGTGACTTTGAAAGACTTGAAATATAACGAACAGATTTGAACTTCTATGGAAAGCTGCACAATTAAAACTGTAGTCACAAAAGATATTGGGCACACAAACATTTGTACACATTACAGGATATCAAATACAGAATGTAATTCTGGTGGATTGCAATGCTGCAGTAAAGTCAAGTAGACTACATCTTTTTAAAGTTTGCATTTATTAGAAACAAGTAAGAAATCATGCTGTGATGATTTCATCATTTCTATATCTCAAATTCACTAAACATTTAAGGTTTATATTACCTACTAATTAAAATTCTGTTATCATTTATTCACCCTCAAGTCTTTCTACACATTGGACTGGTCTGGTTCGACTTCTATAGTGGGAAAAAAAACTGTGGAAGGCAATGTAGACCAAAAACTTCTTTTTGATTTGAGGTTGAGTAAATGATGGCAGATATTTTAAAAGTACTCAAACTTCTCCTATTACTTTTTAAGTTTGGAAATGCATGTAATAATGGTGAGTACACAATGCCATAGAATCTGTTTCTAAACCTCCACAACTTATTATTGCTAAAGAGATAGTTCTCCGAAAAATAAAAAAATTCTGTCATTTACTTATCCTCCACAAAGGAAGAAAGCTAAAAAAGGAGCCATAGTATGTGTTATACCTACTACGAATGTCAGTGGCAGCTTTTCTTCCGAATATCTTTAATGTTCAACAAAAGAGAAACTCATAAAAGTCTAGAACCACTTGAGTGAGTAAATTCTCATTTTTGGGTGAACTAGCCCTTTAGAGTTTATGTTATAGGGAATACATTCCCTCGAATGGAAAGGATTTTTAAGATCAGCAATAAATGGTGTGGCTTATTTACTTAATTCCCACTGTTGTATGTGTGCGTGTACAAAAAAAAACGTGCAACTTTGGAAATCTTGTGTAAAAATGTAAGTGCTCTGCTTTGCATTTAGTCATCTGTTCCCAGTTAACATCCGTTCACACGCTTCATAACATTAGCTAACATGTGCTAACATTAGTAAGATCAGGTGAGGATCTTGACTGTTACGCAATTCTTTAAAACAGACTGATAGGCTTTGTGCTAGAGAGGCTTATCTTTGGAGAACCCAAGGCTAACATTAGCATGTAGAAACCATTAATGGCCTTTTCATTTCCTTTAATCAGTATTGTACGGGACACTCACTGGATCTTCTTAAATTACACTGAATATTATATTATTGTTTGAATGAAATGTTTATTGATGAAGATTGTGACTTTTTTTTCTTTTCATTAATGTCTTTACCCCTTCATGGTGCACATAGTGGATAACATTGCTATAAAAACCAAAGTCCAGGGGGAACTTGATGAATTGTTTTTGAACAGCAGACAATCCTTCGCCGTTTTACCCAGTAAGCACTGGTAACCGCTTATGGGATGTTATTTCCTCATTTTGACAATGATGTGTGTGTGTGTGTGTGTGCTTTTTTAGGTTTAGGTTTTAGGCTCTGTCACGATACTAGCATCAAACATTCAACTATTAGATTCAGATCAGAATTATGTTTCTTTGGGATCTATGTTAGTAGATTTTTCGCATTTTCGCATTTAGATGACACAATTTTTCACCAACAGGAAAACTTTTGTATGCATTTTGGCTGTTCATTTCTGCTACAAATGAAAACATTTCTTTGTAAATGCCAACGTTATTCTGTCCATGTAAAAAAAACGTGAATTTGTGAAAACCGTGATGTCACACGCAAAGTCTATTACATGTTCAGCCTATAGGTATTTGTGAGCACCCGGGGTGTATTCCAGAAAGCCAGTTTTACTTACCTGCCCATTAAACCTGATTAACTGTAAACCTGCTTAACTGATACCAGTTATAAATCTGCTCCTGCCAGTAAGTTCAGTCAACATAGTCAACAGTTAGGAGCAATTCGTACAGAATATGCATTCATAAGCATAACAATTGTGACATGCAGCACATTGCAGTAATTGCTTTCTAAAAAAGGCATCCCACCATGTTGCTGTCAAATAAAATAATTGTCATGCCAATTTGCTACTATAAACAAAAGCTCACAAACTTTGCCCCACCTCTTCGGAATCTTCTGATTGGTCCACTGCTTTGGAACTGACATTGAACTGTGCTGCACTTAAACTGGTGTCTTAATAACACATCTCTCCTGTACGAGGCACTGCAAAAGACAAAAGAGTAACGATCGTGATTATTTGTCAAGCATGTGTTAACGTTTAAAAAAACTAAATAAAGGAAAAGTAGTGCATTGGAATGAACAAACACATTCTGTGTGAAATGCCCCTTATATTCGTAGGACACGTGTTCACGCAAGCATATTTTTCCCAAACTGAGCTTTTTTATCTATTATGTTTTCTGCATTTTTTCCGACAGTTGGAGAGGTGCTCCCAGCTGAGCATTTCTACAAGAGCGCTGACATTGCAGCTTTGACAAACATTTCAATGGACCCCTTAATGCTTATCAGCCCGTTGGTTATGTTCTTGAGTTTAAAATCTTGATCTTAAAGGGGTCCTATTATGCCTATTTTTACAAGATGTAAAACTAGTCTCTGATGTCCCTATAGTGTGAATGTGAAGTTTCAACTCAAAATACCACTCAAATAATATTTTATAACTCTTTGAATCTGTCCCTTTTAGGCTTTGATTCTAATTGTGCCATTTTCGTGACTGTCGCTTTAAATTAAAATGAGATTGTGTCACCCAGCACACTTTTCAAAATGTGTTAGAACTTTAAAGGCCTGTGTGTCAGCATAGTGGCAGATTTAAAATTCTAATGACAGACAGCTGCTTCTCACTCAGGGCTGTTTATGCTAATGAGGGACTAATGGGTGGGCTTTTCCCCTCTGATGACATGCAGAAAGGAAGCATGTCAATCAAAGTGTTTCTTTTGTCTAGTGTGAGTATAAAAAATATAATTAATTATTTTTGACCATTAGAGGTTGGCTACAGCATATTCACACACGGTTGCCACACAGCTGTGTTTAAAGCCCTTATAAAAATTTCTGTGCTTGCCAAATAATGTATACAGGATCATCACCTTTTACCTAAAACAATTGAACGAGACTCTTTTTAGGACATTTTTTTGATCCACTTCAAATATTGACTGCTATATATTTATAGAAACTTATTAATCGACTCTCATTACAATACTACAAATAGACATGACTACGATATTGTTTTGAGAATTATTAATAAAGCTGCTATGTTATCCGATGTTATCAGCTTACCTGTCCCTAAACTTACCCACATAACCTGCTTTCTGGAATACACCCCAGTACTGTATGTGCACAGATCACACTCTTGTTAAGTGTGACGTCACGCAAAGCGGCTTCTGGGTCCAAGCGCTCTATCAAACTGTACGACTCATTGAATGGTAAATGTTTAGAAAGCGATGTAATACTTTCAAAAATCACAATCGCAATATATTTATATATCCATGCCTAATATCCGATGACCAGAAAGGGATTAATTTTGTATAAATTGTTAAAATATTGGTGTTTGTGATGCAGCAAGTCCAGAGACTGTTGTGTACACCAGGATTTTATATCAAATTCACTTTAATGTGTGTTATGACTAAAAAGTGGTCAAAAACAAATATTTTCTGGACCTGGAAACAGTATCCCGTACGTCACCACTTAACAAGCGGATAGTGTCTCTTCACAATGCAACATCGCCAACTACTGGCCTGGCATGCAAACTACAGCATATGTTCTGAAACACAAAAGAAAATCTTTCAGTTTTAGTATATTGTTGTCAAGTAAACATACTCATAGTAAACATAACTTGTTTCCTTCTATAATTTACATTTAATGCACTGAACTGTTCGATTTCTCCCTTACTATACAGACTAGTTTATTTAAATTTTTTAGGTTGTTTGATGCCTACCTATTTAAAGACTATCCCTTTGTTTTATTGTTCTACTAAACCGTCGGTGGAATATGCTCTAAACAGCACCTTAGATTCATTCAGCATATATTTATTAATCGTGATGTGTTGGTGATATTTTCTTAGTGTTTCCCAAGTTTTTTCTTTTACTTACATATTCAATTTTAATCAATAGTTATGTTGTAGTTTGACTTCCTAACTGCAAAGTTTTCAGGTTTGTGTAATGTGAATCTATGTTTAAAAAAAAATAATGTGACACTTATTACACTTTTAGAACAGTGTAATTTATTCTTCATCTTCACCACGATGTACACTGCTAATCATAAATTGAAAAAAAAATCAAGCCTATTTCAGTCTATTTACAATATTTAAAATATAGTAGGTATACTACTCGATGTTCAGTTCACAAACATAACAGAAACGGCTAACTAGTGTACTTTCAAAAGCACTGATTCTGTTTTTTATTGACGCGTTTACTTTGGGCAGCGATCAGCCAACTGTCAATCATTCCACCAGAAGTCGCTTTTTGTATGACCTGCGTCTAAAATACCAAAAAGTGAGCCTTTTATTATTCAAGAATGATAAGTGAGTTTTGTTTTAATTGTTGTTTTCGTATTATAATGCTTCACTTTTTGTGGAATGATGAAGTTCTCACTAATAAAATATGTTCATACGCTGTCTGTGAGATTTCAGAGCCAATAAGGATAACAAGCTAAGCTTGAAAACTTGTCATGCACTGAAAAAGTTTCTTTTTATCAAAAATGTAATCAGTTTTGGGTTTTTTTTTAAATGCTTCGGGCGATACAGCGTAATTGATTTAAACACATGTAGGTTTTGACCTCTTAATAAATAATTGCATTAGAAACCACTACTGGCTGCAGTGCCTTCAATAAGAAAGTACATCATTTGTTTAGAAGGCATGTCTTAGGATACTTGAATGCACAGGTTATTGTTATGTTTTCTTTAATTCTGAATATTGTTTCATGCTTAATGTTCTATTACCCCTGTTGTGTTTTTTCTTTAACTGTTTTTGTTGATTTTGTTTTTGTTTGTTTAATTTGCTATTAATTAATAAAACTCTTCTTTGCATTGTGTATTTTTTGCTTTGTTTCTAAATGCATAAAAAAGATCATTTATATAGGTGTTATGAAAGTCTCTTGGGATCAAACCAAAAAATTTTTTAAGGGTTAGTTCGTTAAAAAAAGTTAAACAAAATCTTTTAATTACTTAACATGTGCCCTCACATAGTCCCAAACCCCTGAGACATTTGTTCGTCCTCAGAACACTGTCCCCATCATCGCCTTGCTCGGGTGAGCCGCCTGCTTCACCCTGGCCCTCAGGGACCTCGGCGTCACCTTCGCCCTACGGCTCTCCGTTTCCTCCTTGGGCTCCACCGCCATCAGCTCCCTCGGTCGGCCCCCTGGAGTCGGCAGCCACTCCTCCTTCATGGTCCCTCGACTCCGCCCGGGCCCGTCCTTCTGGCTGAAACTCCTTTCTATTGCTCCCTCCTAAGACTCCTCCCTGGCACCCTTCCCTTCCACCCTCGCTTATTCTGTTGTTATTCTGTTGAAGTCTGAGAGCTCCCCTCATCCTCCATAGACAACAACAACAACGATCTTGAGATGTCCAGAAAAAATACCAAAAAACTTCTCAAAACAGACTGTATACCTTTAGTGGTTCATTCAGAATATTTCATTAAGCTACGAGAATACAAAAATAATGATTTTAATCAACTTATATATATATTCAAACCTCTGGCCAATCAAATGCTTTCTAGTAGTATTGTCGATGTGGAGATCAATCATTTATTTGTTTTGGAAAAGAAGATCAGCTACTCTGTCTCGTCCTTTCTTCCTAAATCAGAAAAAAATGCACATTTCAAAGCATTTCTTTGGACCTTCATCCTCAAGATTGTCCAGCTCAAGCTCTGGGATACGACATTGCACATTACATAATCACATTCGGTCACTCATGACGTATGCAGAACTACCGACCCAGTGTTTAGAAGTGTAGGCTGAACTGCTCAACAGTTGTTGTAAGTGGAATAGGGATGTCTAATTACCACAAATTCCCAGGATAGAACATTGTTTCAATTCAATTCAAACGATCAATCAATTACTCAATAACCTTAATAACCATAACATGTGTATACTTCAGTGGCACACTGTCACACACATGACCGGATGAGTAAATGATCCGTTAACAACCCAGACACTTATGAACAGAGATCCAGTCTGAAATAATAGTGTTAAAGGAGACCTATTATGCCCCTTATTACAAGATGTAAAATAAGTCTATGATGTCCCTAGAGAGAGAGAGAGAGAGAGAGAGAGAGTGTGTGTGTGTGTGTGTTTCAGCTCGAAATACCACACAAATACCAAGTTTCAGCTCGAAATACCACACAAATAATGTTTTATAACTCTTCAAAACTGCCCCTTTTAGGCTTTATTCCTAATTGAGCCATTTTGGTGACTGTTACTTTTAATTCAAATGAGATTGTGCTCCCAGCACTCATTTTAAAACAGGGCAGAGCTACAAATGCCTATGTGTCAGCATAGTGGCAGATTCAAAAAAAAAGACTAACGTCCTATACTAATTAGAGAGAGACCGTCACTAGTGGGTGGGGCTTTCAACCTCTGATGACACATACAAAGGGAGAATGTCAATCAAAGTGTTTTGAAATTTGCACATATCGCATTTATGCTTCAGTTTTATGTGACTTTACAGACTATTGCTTTATTTCTTACAATTAACAAATAATATGGCATGTTGTGCAGTTGATTGTGCTCAAGTCTGGCCTCCGTTTTTCCAAGGTGATACATATATATTTCATTTATTTAAAATAATTAGTTTATCATTGATAATTACATTAAAAACTTGAATTCATGGATGGATGGATGGATATATAAACAAGTTAACCTGCAATTGTATAGCATAGGTGATGAATGTGTGTACATGTTTAATAAAGTGTATTTGTGAATTAAGTGTATGTGGTGTCCTTGAAGTCCTCTATGGTTGGCATCGTCTCTTCACAGGTCTTGGATTCCATCAATGGCACTGCACAATCTCTAGAGGCCATGTGGAAATAGAGAACAAAGAAAATAATTAGCGTAGCTGCTGTTCATAATGTATTTAAACGAGGAGATATTAAATGTCAATGCGAGAATGAAGCGTTATAAATGAAAATAGGAGTTTTATAAACAAACATTGTAACAAACATTTAAAGCATGAAGTATTTTTAACAAAATGCCTGGTGCATTAAGACAGGAGGACTGTGTCCTAAAGGTGGTTTGTCAAGCCCACTCACCTCATGACATATATAGGCCATCAGGGGAGGTGGACAATCGCGCTTCGGCCCGGTTCAAGGCAACTGTGCCTAGTGAGAGTACCCCCTTAAGCAGGGTAACAAGATCTAGGTATAAGGCAATAGATTCATAAATATACACAGGCCACTTTCCTTTAAATACAAAAGAAAACTACAAACAAAACTTGCACAAACACACACACACACACACACACACATAGATTCATTCGGTTGCAGACAAGGAAGAGAAGGAAAAGACGAGTTTAAGAGAGATATGATATAAAACCTCAAGATGTAAAACCTAACCAAGCAAACCAAATAATCAATTCAACCTTCACTGTGTCTTAGACAGGGTTATTTATCATTTAACATGATTAGCAGATCATACACCAGTTCAGCAATGGAGACGTACTTGCGTTCCTTAGTGATGTGGTGAAATCCCTCTGTGGAGGTGGTTTCCCACGTGAGTTCACTAGTGGTTGGTTGGTCGTTGACAAAGTTGGGTGTAACGCGTTCCACAGTAACTCGTTACTCTATTCTAATTACTTTTGAGTATTGTCACTAATTACATTTTAAATTTGTGCAATTTGATTACAGTTACTGAAGTCAATTTAATTGCGTTACTCACAGAGACTCACAGAAACACTGTGGCCCAACTCAGCCTAAACAGGCTAAATTGGATTTTTGTGCAGGATCGGGAGTGAAAGTATCTTCTGAATGTGAAGCAAAGCGTAGCTGCTTATGGGGCTGTCCACACATCACGTCTTTTGAGTATGAAGCTGATCGGTCAGTTTGTGTCACGTGACTTGGGGTTTTCAACAGGGTGCACCTGGGAAATGCGAGCCCAATATGCGTAGTGGGTCCGATGACACTTAACTGATGATGACCCAGTCACGAGGGCAATAGCCTCAAGGCATTCGCTTCCTGTTTTGTACTGCAAAAACTGTGGTCTGACCTTCTAATTTTGGTCAGAGACCATAATGGCTCTTGATCAAGGTGATTCTGATCACAGGTGTCGACTCAGTAATGGGTGTCTACATCGTTGAGTCCCCACATTTACATACTGGTAGCCGTTAGTTAAGTATGACTGCCCCTGGACGCCTGTAAAATTAAAGCGATTTAAAATTGAATGCACTTCAGAATCCAACAGATGATGCAACAGTTAGCTGTACATAGAACATTCATCTGAAACAATGTTTGACCTATGAAAACAATGTTTGACCTATGCAATGTATGTGCTTGGCATCTAAAAAGTAGACCTTAGGTATTCAGGAACTTCTCTTAGAGCCGTGTACATGACAGCTGACAAACAGAGTCCAGTTACTCACTGCTAAACTGTTGCTTTAAATTGAGATTGTCAAAGTTTGAACAATTTGGAGTCTCAAAAGATGGTCTGCAATCTTGACTGTACCAGGGGGGAAATATATATGAACAACAGATCTGACAATGTTCACTTGTGTGATGTTCACTCACCATTTTAACCGTGATAAAGAAAAGCTCCAATCGCACAGATTTAAATTTTTATTTTCAGTTGTTTAAATAAAAAGATTAGTCCTGTACACTTTTTGTTGTATTTATTCATTCATTCATTTTCTTTTCGGCTTAGTCCCTTTATTAATCTGGGGTCCCCACAGCAGATTAAACTGCCAACTTATCCAGCATATGTTTTACGCAGCGGATGCCCTTCCAGCCGCAACCCATCACTGGGAAACATCCACACACACTTATTCACACACATACACTACGAACAATTTAGCTTACCCAATTCACCTATACCATATATCTTTGGACTTGTGGGGGAAACCGGAGCACCTGAGGGAAACCCATGTGAACACGAGGAGAGCATGCAAACTCCACACAGAAATGCCAACTGACCCAGCCGAGGCTCCCTTTTTGCTGTGAGGCGATTGTGCTACCCACTGCGCCACCGCGTCACCTATTTGTTGTATTAGAATATGATATTGTAATATCATAACAACATATTGCCTAATAGTATATCTTTCTCTGTGGTTCCATTTGGCTAAACAGACTCCACAATTTTGTGTTAAATCATAGTAAATACATTAAATCATTAAAAATTATTTTCTTTATGGAGTGAACCCAATGTTTTTGTTTAAAATTTACATTTTTTAAATTGATGTTTAATCCAAATCAATTTGCGTTTGTTGAATTTAATGAATAATATTGCTTGTAATGTGTTGACACTTTTTGAGTAAAGGGTATTAAATTGACAGTATATGTAACTACTGCCTGCTTTCTCTTCTGTCTCTCCAGCTGTTGTCGCCCTCACTCGCTATATCCAGCTGAATGAATGTGGCCTCATAGTCAATTGCTGCTGTGCAG
>CAIGQW010007585.1:1876-13607 GCA_903798125.1 Danio choprae
GAGAGAGAGAGAGAGAGAGAGAGAGAGAGAGAGAGAGAGAGAGAGATTTACGATTTACTTATAATCTGCATGGCTTCTTTACAAAACATGTATTCTGATAGTAAAACAACTATTTGTGTCAATTACTCCATGTAAACACTGACATGAAAAATTGAACAAGAATTAAATTACCACATGACTGCTCTGTAGAAATAGGTAATTCGCCCAGGAATTTCTCCAGAGTGGTGAGAGGGAAAAAAAACACTGACATTCCTCATTCACGAGGCAATAAAACGACCAACTAGCACCTATTAATGCTGAAATTGCATCATGTCAACATGTAAAACAATTACCATCCAAATAGGGCTACAGAGACTCTTTTCTGTTCCAATGCCAACCGCTAGCCTTCGCCTCCATTCATTCATTTTCTTTCGGCTGAGTCCCTTTATTAATCTGGGGTCGCCACAGTGGAATGAACCGTCAACTTTTTCCAGCATATGTTTTACACTCGGATGCCCTTCCAGCCGCAACCCATCACTGGGAACCTTCGCCTCCATATGAAAGTAAAATAATTTCTATATTTCAGTCCAATAATCATGAGAATATAATTTCTTTGCATTCTCAGGAATCTGGTCAATTTAACACTTGCTCAATAATGCACCTTAGTGGTGGCTTTCTTCCTTATTTTATATGTGTAATCCGACAACTGCTCTGGAAAGCCTGTGAAAAGGCAATTATCTATCATCTGTGATTCAGCTCGATACTGGTCCTGATTAATGCGTAATTGAAGTCAATGATAATTCTTTAGCAAAAATTTAATCACACTTCAGGTCCAACAGACCTGGCAGTAAGCAGACACACACATTGCTCTTAAATACATAATACTTTTCTGCCGGTGAGCAATCCAACCTTTTTTTTAAATAGTATAATAGTGGTGCTTCAATTGATCGACCAATAGCAGCCACTAATCGTATCCTCAAGACAATGATCTCTCAATTTGTTGATCACATTTTGATGATGTAAGTCAAGACAATGTATCCCTGCTGTCAAATCAAATATTCTTACCAGCATCACTTTAAAATAACAATAATGCTGATTCCATGGAGAAGTACAGTACAAATCATACATGTTTATTAACTGACCTACTTTTGACCTATATATGTTAACAGCAGCAGATTTTTTTTCCAAATGGACTGGTCAGCTCCCGGTGGTTGAGACTTGAGCTCCAAGTGGGCTGTACACACGTCCTGGAGTTTTAATTTATGTAATGTCTTGTTGGTGACACATAGTCAATCCTATTGTGTTTTATGAATGTTTACAGCTACCTCAACACTATACCCAACCTCATAGTAACCTGTTGTTTTATTAACATCTACACCTACCCCAAACCTAAACCCAACCTCACAGTAACCTGCTGTTTTATTAACATCTACACCTACCCCAAACCTAAACCCAACCTCACCGTAACCTGTTGTGTTTTATTAACGTCTACACCAACCCCAAACCTAAACCCAACCTCACAGTAACCTGTTGTGTTTTATTAATTTCTACTACACCTACACCAACCCTAAACCCAGCCTATTTGTGGTGTAAGTCCCTCCTACTTGGAGGTAATCCAGCCTAGATAAGCACACCAGCTCAGTTTTTATGCTTTAATGGAAAATTGATACACTGTAGAAACACTCTTTTCTCTTATGCACCTGACACTTTATCTAAACTCCATCAAGGACCCAATAAGGAAAACAATGTTAACTATAAATGTACCACAATCATGTTGCACTGCTTGCTTCAACCTTAAATAACTTTTGCACAATATTAAACCTTAAATACCTCTTTTGCACAATATTCACCTTTAATACCTCTCTTGCACAATATGCTCCACAACATTGTTTAGTCTCATGTAAAAGTACTTGTATAGCCTGCCTTATGTGTATAGTTAAGTATTTTATAGTTATATATTTTATATGTTAGTTATGCATAGGCATTTTAAAATAGCTCTTATGTCCAGTGTTGTGTTTGTATTTATGATTAATTTATGTAGCATCGTTGTCATGCGAGACACGACATTCCGTTCCTCTGTATGTCCACACATGTAGCGGAATGACAATAAAGCTCAACTTGACTTGACTTGAAACAGCAGCATAGAGTAAGCAGATCTACAGCAATATACAGTCAAACCCAAAATTACTCATACCCTTGTGGTACTAATGATTTCGGGCTTGACTATATATAAGCAGTGTGGACCTATACCAATTCTGACTATTTGGTCAATTTAAAGCCTCCATTTTATCATTTACTGTATATTTAGAGTGTAACGGTATACAGAAGTCATGGTTGCTACATCAAGCCGTATAATGAGCTGTTTTAACTGTTAAAAATCAATGGAAGTAAATGAGACTGGACGTCTTAAGCCAAAAAGGTTCCAATGGCTGCACCTGCTCATACGTTAAAGAATAAGGCTAATAAAGAAAGAACCGCAGACTAGCTTATGCGCTCATGAGATGGGACAGTGTCTTATATTTATATTGTTTTTCTATGTAAACACATTCTAGTCACACCATTATCCTTATGTCTTGCATATTTTGCAGCATCTTGCACATATGAGCCCTGCATTCTTTAGACACGTCAAGTTAAAATAATTTAAACTACACATACTGTACCATTACAGCCCTATATATATGACCAACCGGAAGCTTATACTGCTATGAGCACATAACTGCTTGAGAATCTTAGAATCTAACAAGCTTCTCATCAGGCAGTTAATATGTATGAAATCTGAAAGGGCTCTTCATTCACATTTTCATTCTATTTTCCTCATGTGCTGTTTGTGTCTCTTTGCATGAGTTTACTGAAAGCAGCACAGCAGCAGCTTCTCTCCGGTGTGCTGGGGTTTCACTGTAGTGTCTGCAGGATGAGTGCTATATGTGCTCAGTCTGAATTGTGTCCTCTTCCTCAGGCTGCATTATTTCACCGTCAGAGGTGTGAAAGCAGAGGCGAGGGCACGCGGCTCCTCTGAGCTCATACTGCTTTCATGGTTGATTGTCACTCAGCAGCATCCAGCCGCCACTGTGACTGAGACCGCATGCAACTTCAGCAGGCACCACAGGCCTGAGAGATGCTTTAATCAAAAACTACTTTCGAATGGCCTCTCACAGTGTTCCTATAGGTGCCATAGAGCAGGGGAGGGGGAAAAAAAACTGTGGAATCTCAATTTTATCTTTTTTCTTTTGGGGATTCGAGCGAAAGACGATCAATGAAGGAAGGTGTGTAAGCAGTAGAAAAGGCTGTTGTTAAGCTCAACTACAGTAAATATGATTTATTTTTTATGAGATCTGTAACCCAGGGTCATTAAAGTCTGGGTTGTTAAATCATAATAATAAAGAGGGTTGAAAAGTTAGCCCATATTAGGTTTACCATATACTGTAATATAGTTACAAACTACAAATAAATTACAGAAAACTGTATAATGTAATATAAAAATAATATAAACCCATATATAATTATGCTGTTTTAAGCAGTATAAAGGTAATATTAAAATTGGTATAAAAAATAAACTTTTGATAAATAGTACTGTGTGTTAATTAAAACCAGATTTATGACATACTAACATTTTCATTGCTGGATGATTTCTGGGATTTCTGGGAAAAGACAGAACTAAATGAATGAATGAATGAATGAATGAATGAATGAATGAATGAATGACAAAGATAATATTTGCCAAATATTTTATGACAATATTTGTTAATGTAAATTTTTTAAATGCTCTTTGCATCGGGGTCTTATTCACCCTGACAGGTTTTAGTCTGCAATAGCAACTATTTTAAATAACTTCACAGCCTACAACAGCAAAAGAATCAAAACCTACAAACACACTGACCATGTAAAAACATATAATACAATATTACAAAAATAACAATTGCTTTGCATATTTGCACACAAAAACATCTGGTCAACTTGCCACAAGACATCTTTATCACATAATTTTGGGTACCACGATCGCCTCGGCTGGGTCAGTTGGCGTTTCTGTGTGGAGTTTGCATGTTCTCCCCGTGTTGGCGTGGGTTTCCTCCGGGTGCTCCGGTTTCCCCCACAAGTCCAAAGACATGCGGTACAGGTGAATTGGGTAAGCTAAATTGTCCGTAGTGTATGTGTGTGAATGAGTGTGTATTGATGTTTCCCAGTGATGGGTTGCAGCTGGAAGGGCACCCGCTGCGTAAAACATATGCTGGATAAGTTGGCGGTTCATTCTGCTGTGGCGACCCCAGATTAATAAAGGGACTAAGCCGAAAAAAAAATGAATGAATGAATGAATTTTACACAGTTTGTTGACTATAATTTACAATGCAACTACATGCCAACTAATTCTAATTAGAGTATTAGGTGACTGTCTGCCTCTGCTCCACCAATAGAAATTCTACAAGAGATTTTGCGAATACATGCCAACTTACGCCAACCCTAATCTTATAGTCTGATTATACTTTAATATGAATTAGTTGGCATGCAGTTGCAATGTAACTTAGAGTCAACAAAATGTGTAAAAGTGACCATCAAAATAAAGCAAAGCATCTGAGCAATGTCTTTAGGTGCAGTAATTGTAGTATAAGTGGAATAATTGACCCCAGGCTGTTTCTTTAAAACACAACAAAGGGTTTTGTGTCTGGGTTACGTATTGAGTAACTTTATTTTGACAATGCTGGTGTGTATTGTGCCTGTGTGGTGTATCCTCCCTTATCTGTCTCTTTCTCTCTCTCTTTCTCTCTCCATATGAGGGAAGATCAGGTGCAGCTGTGAGAGGGTTGGCGCCAATTATAAAAGCACGCTGTTGGCGCTGTTCGATGAGTTCTCTTCCTGTTTCCCCTCGCTGTTGTGTTGTATGTGTGAGCAGATTACTCGAAATTCTCTGTGTGGCAGTGAAATCTTTCTGTCCGAAACCCTTTTTCAAAGTCATCTAGTGAGATACTCTGTTAAATACGGTAATAGGACGGTATTTTGTATTAGCTGTGGCTAAGTGTTTATTTCCTGCTTGAAAACGTTTCAACGTCATCTAAGATACTCTGTTTACTGCTTAAAGATATATGAGAAGGCCCTTTTTCTTTTGTCACTTTTTCTCCTGTTTAAAGGATAGATAAGGAGGGCAGAATCGTTGTTTTGTTTACAAATCTTTATTTTTGGTTTAGGTAAGAGACGCTTATATTAGGTAGCGTACTTTGTTTTGTTTGTTGTTTCGGCCTTACCACCTTGGTTTGGATATTGGAAACCTTTGTTTCATAAATCTGTTACCCCTTTTCGACAACTTGGCCTGTGTGTGTGTGCTTGGGGAGCAGGAAAGGGGACTCCGGGTGACCTCTTTTAATAATAGGTCATCCTTATCATTATGCACGTAGCGTGGTGCTTCCGCTACGTAAAAGTCTGTAAAGCATAAAAACAAAGGCATTGGGGCAGTGACGTTTTCCCTGCTCATGGACAGTATTCTGCCTGGGTCTCTGCTTTAGCAGTGACAACAGACTGATTTATTTAAGAGTGAAGGAGGGAGTGGATGAAGACAAATGGGGGCAGAGGCCTTGGGCGAGAACAGGCTCACCTCACAGATGCCCCAATTGACTGATGACGGCTCTCAATAATTAACTTCATAAAGGGGCGCTACTAGCCAGCAGGTGTATTAAAACCAAGCCACATAAACGGCCTCTATCCAATTAGCCAAGCCTATGTCATTTTTCATCGGACTCTTCAGAGCCAAAGCGTATTGATTCAAGATGGACCACAGAATATGAGCAAAGGGCAGCATCTCAAACAATCCTTCGAGTGACGGGACAAAGACGTTTTTCTCAATCGTGTCATCTCCTCCTGATTACATTGCTCTAATGCACCATTTACTACCTGTGGAGAGGAGTGCAGGAACGATGACAAACAGCCGAATAAAGGAGAGTGAAAAAACATGACTTGAAATAATAACAGCAAATTACAAACACATTACTGGCACAATTCAGCTCCGAACGAATCTGATATTTCATTCTTTTCAGGTGAGCATTCTTGGAACTCAAGACTGCAAAAAGCTTGAAAATGGTCTCCTTGACAGTTTCTGAGTTTTGCTAAAGCCCCTTTTAAGCAAATCGGTCCACTCAGCAGCAGTATGTAATGCTATTTTCTAGCCAGGCTACTATTTACTTGGATGAAAAAAAAGGTAGACATTTCTTGCCAAACTCACATTATAAAATCAAATCACTTAGGATATCTGACAAATTCTATCGCCATCATAAAATTTCAACAACAATAATAATTATGATGTTTTTGATGGCTGTGAGATAGATGGATGGATGGATGGACATAAATGATGATGGATGGATAGATGGATGAATGGATAGGTGGGTGTTTTTTTGTGTTGGTTGTGTTGGTTGATTGATTGATTGATTGATTGATTGATTGATTGATTGATTGATTGATTGATTGATTCATGGATGGATGGATAGATGGATGCATGGATATGAAGGATGATGGATGTAAGGGAGAATGGATAGAAAAATGGCTCTTTTAAAACAATTAGTTTTTTAGTCCAAAATCACAAGTACAAAAAGCTTGAGTCAAGTGTAATTTGGTTCACACAATCTGCCAACACATGCAGGAGTCTGGGGGCTGCTAAGTCCCCTGAAAAAAGAGATCTGCATATGGTGGAGTAGAAACAGCACATGGCTGCTATCACTGTCAGCACACAAACACCCCAGCCCTGCTGCTCGTACAGAGGAAAGCAATCGGCATCCTGTGAGCACTTCCTTTATTGTCGGCTTTCTTGCTGCTGCTGCTTGGGACAGAATGAGTCTGGTGTGGGAGCCGTTTTATCTGCTGAGCGCGATGGGACTCTGAATAGCTGGTAATGGGTGGAAACATCAAAGATCTCACATAATGAATGATGAAAAATTCAGTGAGGTAGAGGAGGATGCAAGGACAAAGTGATGAGAGGTAGACACAATATCTTATTTCCAACCTGCTACTTTCATCTGCGCTGGGAACAGAAAGCACTTCTCACCAATGTGGTAATTATAGCCATCATGAAAGTTTCATGCTGTCTAAAGGGGAAGCCAGTGTGGAACAATAAGAGTGACTTTCAAAGGCCCGTGCGTCGCTGTCCTCCCCTGTGTTGGCATTCACCTCTGGACCTCTCTGCTTTAACAACTTTCTGCCTTTGTGTGGATCACGGAGAAAAAAAGATGACCAAAAAATGAGAAAAAAAGGAGATGGAGAAGGAGATGCAGTAACTACACAGAAGAAAAAATAACAGGATTGTGGCAAAGTTATCCTCAGTGCATGGCTGCGATTGGAATCACACAGAGAAGCGTCTCCGTCCATGTGGCCGTTTATTTCATGCTGCATTAACAGACCAAAGGAAGATTTCTGAGGAAACCAAAACTAGAAAACACAGAAACAGCACTCAGTGCTGAAATACCGCACAGCGGCATCTGATGAAGTTACTAAAAATCTCTTTACTTTAGGGAACGTTGGATTAATATATTGAATACACAGCTCGACAATTCATAACGCTGATTGCGAGAAAACAAAGATCTGCAGGGCAGAGGAAACGAGCTTTTGCAATGAAGTTGTGCTGGAATAAATACGAGTGCCTCGAGCTGCTTTCACTGAGTGCTGCCTCTGCTTTCCACATCTCAATGAGATTCATTTTCACACCGCCATTCAAAACGGACAGCTTGAGAATGAATGAGAATTTTCTGTGGCCACACACGTGAACACGCAGAAATGTTATTGCACTAGATATAAATATCAAATCAGGCAGCATTTATTTTAAAAAAGAGAGATGGCACAATAACACTTCCAAAGAAAAGCATTTCACAAAGAGACTTTTGTTGTTTGGTTGTTTGGTTTTAACTGACATAACATTTTGAGCACTGAAATTACTCCACACTATGCAACAAATATGAACAACAAGACATGATGTTAAACAATAACCACTTTGACATAATAAATTGCTTTAGTCTTCAAATAATCTTCCTAAGCCCAAGCTTTTCAATCATACTTTTTATCAGTGGTTCTCAACCACGTTTCTGGAGCCCCCCTGGACAGCACATTTTGCATGTCTCCTTAGGGTGCTTTCACATTAGGTTCAATTGCCTGGCTCACACCCAAGTTTGGTTGACCCCTCCTATCCCTGCCTTTACTGAACTGTGTTCACATGGCGGTTTTTGGTTCTGAACCCTGGTTCATTCTTGGAACCCTGGTGTTTGCATCATTATAGTGACAACTGTTGCTAAGTAACAACATCACGGAAGAACATGGCTGAATAGTGCTGATTGGGTGCCTCAAGTTTGAACTTTGGTCTTTGAAAATGTAGTTTAATTTTCAAAGTGTGAAGATGGCAAATGCTGTTTGTCATGAATGTAATGTAAAAGTTCAGAAAACCGAGTTCACACTAGCCAAATGAATCAAACTCTGACGTCAAATGGCGCCAGGTGCACATCAGTAGTGCTAGTGTGAAAAGACCCTTAGTCTCACACAATCATTTCTCAGGTCCTGAAGTTTCTGCTAATAAGCTGATGAGTTGAATCAGGAGTTTGACTAAGGAGACAGAAAAACATGCAGTGTTGGGGGCTATAAATCTATCTGAGGTTTGTATATCTGGTCTATGGTCTGGTACATAGAACGTCGGTACACATCTAAAGACAGAACTTATTTGCCTATGTTTCATTTCTGCTCTCTTCCTACATTTGAATACATATGAATGAAGGTGAATACATTTTAGTGTGACCTCCACCTTGAGTGATACACTTAATATTTTTTCATAGTTGAGCACAGTAGTGAATTGCAATGTGGAGCCCTGGAAAGGCGTAATACTTTTAACTTTTTCTCCCTGTTTGCTCAGGTTTGAAACAAATAAAAACTTGCACGGTGCTCATCAGTGTCACTTTTTAGACGTCTGTCCAAACACACTGCAGGAGCATGGCAGGTCCAATCACACTCAGGATGCAAAAACATTTTTGTTACAACATGTACATCGATATCAAAAGAAAAAAAATGTTGTAGAAATAAATATTTCTTCATTGTGTTGACATTTTTAGTCACAAACAAATGATCTCCAAAAATCAGTTTGGCAGTAACAGTGTGACAAATAGTCTGTATCACTGAAAAGCAAACCACATCAGAAGTGCTCTCAACACCCACAGCCATTAGTTTATAGAAGAGCTGGCTAAAACTGCTGTGGTTGACACATGAACTAATGTCTGAAAGTATTCCAGATACTTCAGTTTAGCCAGATTTTTGCCATTGTCGCCTTTAGCTTGGTTAATTGGCCACTGGAAGTCAGAAAACTTTCAGAAAATGTGTTGATATAACCACAAAAACACCATCAGACGAGAACAGACACTAATGTCTACTGAGAGCGGAATCACATATTGCAACAAATTCGTTATAGGAACTCAAAAACAAAAGTTCACTAGGCACTCTAAAGTGAGGAATGCTGTGTTTTTGTTGTGTATTTTGAGGTTGTTTTTATAACATACATATAATTTAGACAAATTATGCGACTTAAAGTGAAAAAGGAGGGCTAAAACTGCATTTCTCATGACAACTTATAAAGCTACTTCTCACTGAAGCTGAGAAAAAGACAAAATGCTGCATACAAAGACAAGAAGTAAATGATATTAACATAGGCTTCAACATGCATTCAACCTAATCAATGTACACTTAATTCCACAGTTTCTACTGTTGCGGTTCATACCATACTCTAAAATAGGAGCTAATGTAGTTCCCAGTTCCACAGCTGGAAAAAAAATCTGTGCCAATCTAAATAAGAACCATGAAAATATTCTTAGGGTGCAAAAACCTTTACTGAATCAAACTGAATCAACACTGAACTAACTACAGCTTAATAAAAATATATAACTTTAATAACTGCTTATTACTTAATTACTTATCTGTGGTTCAAAATATGATGAAATTTGCAAAGTTGAATTGAACTAACACTGAACTAATCTGATCTGAACTAATCTGAACTAATCTAAACTGATCTGAACCATGACACTGTTTTTTCATTCTTTAATTGCATTTACATATTCATTCCTATTCAATTTATTCTGCTATTCTGTGCAAATAAAGGGGATTTTTACATACTTTTGGAAGGCATCGCAGACTGCAGTGGTAGAAAGTTGGGCTACATGATTTTGATTGATAAAATGTTTTCTTATTAATTTATAAATAAGATGGAACAGCAATTATGACACAAATAGTAATTTGCCTCTTCAAAATCTCTAGAGCAGAATGTTCAAAAGGTTGTCCATAATAATTACATTTTTATTATCATTGTAAAAATCTTGTTATTTTGGTAGCTCTTGACTCAAACTGTTTTATATGTCTGCAGTGAACATAATTTAAAGGTTTTGTTGTGGGCTTCCCAACAAAGAACCATTTGACTCCCACTCTTTCTATTGGATATTAATGTTTTGCAGAGCAGCATTTATCAGTTGTGTGTTCTTACGAGACTCACAAGTAGATTCATGTTGTAGCATGTTCATCTATGCTAATATTAAATCAGGGCTAAAGATCCTAGGATATAGATAAACTTTGATCCTACAAGGGCAGTTAACGTAATGACCGTGCCAGTCAAGTGCTTATGAAGTACAGCCCAATTTCCCAAAGTCCATCCTGGGGATTTTGCCCAGTAACACATAGTGCCAGTTTAAATGGCTAAGCTGATTGCATTGCTTCAGCCGCTGCCACAGAACAATTAAGGATGTGACATCACATCCAATAGCGCGCTAATGGGCTTGGCTGGATGTATGATTGCTTGATATTACTCTAGCGTCCTCTGGGCTGGGTGAGCTTCTGGGTTCGAGTCTAGATGCTAAGACACCAGCTGTGTCTCGTATAGGGTCAAAGCAGCAGCAGTGATGTCTGGGAAAACCGCCAGGATCCCAAAGGTACGTATTCCCTCAGCTGCATATATGCTGCAGTGAACACTGTCAGCAGTGGCATATTGATTTTATGCATGTGCCCTGCTTTCTGTCATCATGCAATATTCTGTCAAAGCACTGGCAGGAGAACACCGGTTCAATTATTGAGTTGGAGTGTGGCCAACCATCTTAACTACATCTATGGTAAGTCCATATATATCCACCTTCCAACATGGCTTTCAACTCAACGCAAAATTTCACTTCAGGACAGCACAGGTTACATGCACAAAACAACATATGTTCAGAATGGACTGGTTATTGCTTGCTGTTGGTCTTCACTTTTCAGAAAGTCCATTTAAAGCAAGTCAGTTCACTTGGCGGTCATTTACGTAATGCCCCTGTAGCAATTTCCAGACATGCAATTACAATTCCTATCTAGTTCTAAGTATTGGAATCGCTGTAACTGTTTTTTGAAATTGCATTTCAATAATATATTTCAAACCAAGAACAGAATCCAATAACAATGCTGTTCTAAATCATGCTGAAAGAAACTGCATTGTACAGGCTTGTCCAAACTAATGCAAATTTAGAAGTCAATACATAGCCGATTGACACTTTAACTGTAAAGCAGACCTTTCATTCCTTTAGCTGTGTACCATGTCGAGTTAAAAAATCCTCTTATGTACACAAGTCTATGTTTTGTTATCTAAAAATAAATCTATATGTATATGCAGCTATGGAAAAGCTTAAGAGAACACTTGACAATTCCCAGTTTCTCTGGATTTAGGGCAATCAATTAAAGAGTTTTTAGGAGTTAAAATCACTATTAACAGTGTGGCTGTCATAAAAAAAAATAAAAA
>CAIGQW010007609.1:2596-13392 GCA_903798125.1 Danio choprae
GCAATTCCAATAGGGCCTACGCACCGTTCCGGTGCTCGGTCCCTAATTAAAGCTGCAAGCAGCGATGAAAGGGACCTCGCACCCGGGCTCACCGCCGCCCGGTGACCTCAGGATGACAGAGAACAGCGGAAAATAATAATTTAAGTCGATATATATTAAAATACCTGAGAAAATCACAGATTTATGCCAAACTTCCTTTTGTCAGCAGGTGGCGCTATAACTGAGACTTAATATTGGCATGTAGATGTGTTCAGGAGAGGAATCTCATCGAACCTGTGCGTTTTCAGGCAGATCAGATGTTGTTTGGTTGAGTTATAAGTGCTTCCTCCTCCATGGCGAAGCATTGTACTTTCTCAGTCCGCCACGGACACGCCCCTCAGCGAAAACTCTAGATCTTCACAATTTAACATCACAAAGGCCTTTGGACTAAACTAATGGAACATGGAATCGGTGTGAAAAAATTTGTAGGAGGAGTTTGTTACACTGTAAAACATGTCATTTCCTGTTGCCAGCAGGTGGCGCTATATCTGTATCTGGTTATTGGCATGTAAACATGTTCAGGTCAGGACTGTTATTAAACATATGGATTTTAAATCAGATCAGACAATGTATGCCTGAGCTATAACAACTTCCTGTTTTGTGGCGAAGCGTCAAAGTTTGAGAGGCCGCCACGGACACGCCCTTCGACGAAAACTCTAGATCTTCGCAATTTAACATCGCCAAATCCTTTTGTTTACAATACCCAATTTTGGTGTTGATCGAACGAATTCCCTAGGAGGAGTTCGTTCAAATACCACGCCTGGAAATGGCAAAAACTGCACTTTTTCGCCAGAGGAAGTTAAAAATATCCGACTTCCTGTTGGGTTTGAGATTTTGCTCCAAGAGACTTTTTCGTAGGTTTTGGCATGTTTGATGTGTGTGCCAGTTTTCGTACGTGTGCGTGTAACGTAGCTCGGGGGTAGTCTGTCAAATGTGTATAGGTGGCGCTGTCGAGTCATTTTGACACACCCACTTCCGAAACCTATAATGAACGTAAATTTTCACCACTTCTGGGGCGTGTGCAAAGTTTGGTGAGTTTTCGAGCATGTTTAGACCCTCAAAATCGCGATTCATTCCGGAGAAGAAGAAGAAGAAGAAGAAGAAGAAGAAGAAGAAGAAACAGTGGAATTCCATGAGGGCCTACGCACCGTTCCGGTGCTCGGTCACTAATAATTAAAGCTGCAAGCAGCGATGAAAGGGACCTCGCACCCGGGCTCACCGCAGCCCGGTGGCCTCAGGATGACAGAGAACAGCAGACAATAATGATTTAAGCCGATATATATTAAAAAACCCGAGAAAATCGCCGATTTATGCCAAACTTCCGTCTGTCAGCAGGTGGCGCTAAGACTGAGACTCAATATAGGCACGTAGATGTCTTGAGGAGAGGAATCTCATCGAACCTGTGCGTTTTCAGGCAGATCAGACATTGTTTGGTTGAGTTATAAGTGCTTCCTCCTCCATGGCGAAGCATTGCACTTTCTCAGTCCGCCACGGACACGCCCCTCGGCGAAAACTCTAGATCTTCACAATTTAACATCACAAAGGCCTTTGGATTAAACCAACGAAATATGGATTTGATGTGATAAAATTTGTAGGAGGAGTTTGTTACACTGCAAAACATGTCACTTCCTGTTGCCAACAGGTGGCGCTATATCTGTATCTGGTTATTGGCATGTAAACGTGTTCAGGTCAGGACTGTTATCAAACATATGGATTTTAAATCAGATCAGACAATGTATGCCTGAGCTATAACAACTTCCTGTTTTGTGGCGAAGCGTCAAAGTTTGAGAGGCCGCCACGGACACGCCCTTCGACGAAAACTCTAGATCTTCGCAATTTAACATCGCCAAGGCCTTTAGTTCACAATACCCAATTTTGGTGTTGATCGGATGAATTTCCTAGGAGGAGTTTGTTCAAATACCACGCCTGGAAATGGCAAAAACTGCACTTTTTCGCCAGAGGAAGTTAAAAATATCCGACTTCCTGTTGGGTTTGAGATTTTGCTCCAAGAGACTTTTTGGTAGGTTTTGGCATGTTTGATGTGTGTGCCAATTTTCGTACGTGTGCATGAAACGTAGCTCGGGGGCCCACTGATTTAAGCCAAACTTCCTTCTGTCAGCAGGTGGCGCTATGACAGACTCAATATTGGCATGTAGATGTCTTCAGGAGAGGAATCTCATCGAACCTGTGCATTTTCAGGCAGATCAGATGTTGTTTAGTTGAGTTATAAGTGCTTCCTCCTCCATGGCGAAGCATTGCACTTTCTCAGTCCGCCACGGACACGCCCCTCGGCGAAAACTCTAGATCTTCACAATTTAACATCACAAAGGCCTTTGAACTAAACTAACGGAACATGGACTCGATGTGATAAAATTTGTAGGACGAGCTTGTGACACTGTAAAGCAAGTCACTTCCTGTTGCCAGCAGGTGGCGCTATATCTGTATCTGGTTATTGGCATGTAAATGTGTTTAGGTCACGACTGTTATCAAACATATGGATTTTGAATCAGATCAGACCATGTATGCCTGAGTTATAACAACTTCCTGTTTTGTGGCGAAGCGTAAAAGTTTGAGAGGCCGCCACGGACACACCCTTCGACGAAAACTCTAGATCTTCGCAATTTAACGTCGCCAACGCCTTTAGTTCACAATACCTCATTTTGGTGTTGATCGGACGAATTCCCTAGGAGGAGTTTGTTCAAATACCATGCCTGGAAATGGCAAAAACTGCACTTTTTCGCCAGAGGAAGTTAAAAATATCCGACTTCCTGTTGGGTTTGAGATTTTGCACCAAGAGACTTTTTGGTAGGTTTTGACATGTTTGATGTGTGTGCCAATTTTCGTACGTGTGCGTGAAACGTAGCTTGGGGGCTAGTTCGTCAAATGTGTATAGGTGGCGCTGTCGAGTCATTTTGACACACCCACTTCCGAAACCTATAATGAACGTAAATTTTCACCACTTCTGGGGCGTGTGCAAAGTTTGGTGAGTTTTCGAGCATGTTTAGACCCTCAAAATCGCGATTCATTCCGGAGAAGAAGAAGAAGAAGAAGAAGAAGAAGAAGAAGAAGAAGAATAAACAGCGGAATTCCAATAGGGCCTACGCACCGTTCCGGTGCTCGGTCCCTAATAATCTTAACGCACTCTGTCTCACTGAAACCTGGCTGAAACAAAATGACTATATTAGCTTAAATGAAGCAACTCCTTCAGGATTCTTATATAAACACATGGCTCGTCAGACTGGTCGTGGTGGTGGAGTTGCATCAATCTTTAATGATAGTCTCAACGTTAATCAGAGAAACGGACTTATGTTTAACTCTTTTGAAGTATTGGCACTTAATGTTATGCTTCCGGATATTAGGAAAAAAACTATGTTATCTCTCGCTTTAATCACCATATATAGACCTCCAGGACCCTATGTCACGTTTCTAAAAGAGTTTTCTGATTTTATTTCTGATGTACTAGTTAAAACTGATAAAATGCTAATTGTAGGAGACTTTAACATACACATAGATGACGCTAACGATACTTTAGGGCTCGCATTTACCGATCTACTACAATCACTTTGGATAAAACAAAACGTTGTTGGTCCAACCCATCGCTTAAAGCATACATTAGATCTAATCTTGTCCCATGGAATTGAGGTCATTGATGTAGACATCATACCACAAAGCGATGACATAACAGACCACTACATCTTATTATATAAGCTGTGTTTACCTGAAATTAACAGATCTGCACAGATATATCATCCTGGTAGAACTATCGTCCCATCCACTAAAGACGAATTTACAAATAACTGATCTATCTATATTTCTAAATGTACCCGCGAACGCAAATGACCTTGATGTAGTAACCAGCAGTATAGATGCTATCTTTACTAACACACTAAATACTGTGGCACCCATTAAGTTAAAAAAGGCTAGAGAGAATAAAACTACACCATGGTATAATAGTCATACTCGCGCTCTCAAAACAGCAACTCGTGCCCTGGAACGTAAGTGGAAAAAAACTAAATTAGAGGTCTTTAGAATTGCGTACAAAGATAGTATGTCCAGCTATAGGAGGGCTCTAAAATCCGCCAGGACCGAGCACCTCTGCAAACTGATAGAAAATAATCAGAACAATCCTAGATTCTTATTTAACACCATTGGTAAATTAACAAATAATCGGTCATCTCTGGAACAGAATATCCCTCCGCACATTAGTAGTGACGACTTCATGAATTTCTTCAATGATAAAATAGAAGGCTTCAGACAGAAAATAGGAGATGTTAAACTTTCTGCTCCACATTATACCTCAGATTCAATAAACATTCCACTGAATCAGTTTAATCTACAGTGCTTCAACATGATAGAACAGGAAGAGCTAGATAAACTTAAAAATGGTTCTAAACCAGCTTCATGTATGTTAGACCCAATTTCAACTAAGTTGCTGAAAGAGTTGTTACCTGTCGTAGGAGAACCTCTTCTTAATGTTATTAACTCTTCTTTATCTTTAGGCCATGTTCCAAATCCTTTCAAGCTAGCTGTTATTAGGCCTATTTCAAATCTTCCATTTATGTCTAAAATAATAGAAAAAGTTGTTTCTGCCCAACTATGCTCCTTTCTACAGATGAACAACGTTTTTGAAGTGTTTCAGTCAGGTTTCAGGCCTCATCACAGTACAGAAACCGCATTAGTGAAAATAACCAATGATCTACTCTTAGCTGCTGACCAAGGCTGCATCTCGTTATTAGTTTTACTTGATCTTAGTGCTGCATTTGGCACCATTGACCACAATATCCTTATAGATCGCTTAAACTCTACAGGTGTCCAGGGACAGGGTCTACAATGGTTTAAGTCATACTTAACTGACCGTTACCAGTTTGTCAATATAAATGGACAGCCCTCACAAACCAGGCCAGTAAAGTATGGGGTGCCTCAAGGGTCAGTTCTAGGCCCTTTGCTGTTTACAATATACATGCTACCCCTGGGAGACATTATTAGAAGACATGGAATCAGCTTCCACTGCTATGCAGATGATACCCAATTATAGATTTCAACAAAACCTGATGAGACATCTGAACTGTCTAAACTATCTCAATGTATTAAAGATATTAAAGACTGGATGACCAACAATTTTCTTCTCTTAAACACAGACAAAACAGAATTATTACTTATTGGGCCTAAATCCTGTACACAGCAGATCTCACAACTTGACCTGCAATTAGAGGGATGCAAAGTTAGCATTAGCTCTACTGTAAAAGATCTGGGCGTTATATTAGACAGCAATTTACCTTTTGAAAATCATATCTCCCATGTCACAAAAACCGCCTTCTTTCATCTGAGAAATATCGCTTAGTTACGAAATATGCTATCCATCTCAGATGCAGAAAAGCTAGTTCACACTTTTATGACCTCTAGGCTGGATTACTGTAATGCTCTGTTCGCTGGTTGCCCAGCATCTTCTATTAATAAACTTCAGCTAGTACAAAATGCAGCTGCCAGAGTTCTTACCAGGTCTAGAAAATATGATTATATCACCCCAATTTTATCCTCCTTACACTGGCTGCCTGTTAAGTTCCATATTGATTACAAAATATTGCTTCTTACCTATAAAACTTTAAATAATGGAGCTCCTGTCTATCTAACTAACCTTCTGTCTCGTTACAATCCAACCTGCTCTTTAAGACCTCAAAACGCAGGGCTTCTGGTAGTACCTAGAACAGCAAAGTCGAGTAAAGGAGGTCGAGCCTTCTCATTTATGGCTCCTAAACTCTGGAATAGCCTTCCTGATAATGTCCGAGGCTCAGACACACTCTCTCAATTTAAAACTAGATTAAAGACTTATCTTTTTAGTAAAGCATACACTCAATGCGTCGCATAACGGTATGGTGTATTAGTGTACTCCTCCTGTCTTAATACACCAGCCATTGTGTTAGAAACTCTCATATGCTTTACATATTTGTTATATAACTGCTATTTTCATCTATAACAATCCTTTTTCTTTCTGGTGTAAATTCACTATGAACAGCAGCTACACTAAATATTTTCTTTATTTCCTATTTCCACCTGGGGATACTCATCCCGAGGTCCCTACAGATTTGCAGCGCCATCGATGCAATCCTAGACCTGTGAAGAGAAGATCCGAAGGTGTCCTGGACCAGGCCGTATCCCGAGCTGATACCGTGGTGGCCACGGAGGAGTGGAGTGCATGAGACTGATTCCTGAAAGGCTACAGTTACGAACAAGTCTACGTTTGATCCTGTGGGCCAGCCTAACCTCCCGCTGATGCCCTACCCTCACCTGCAGCTTCCACGATGGATGTCCAGCTTCTCCAGCCCGGCGCCTAGACTGCAGCTCCACATAGGAAGTTTGGCCAGAAGAAAAATCACCGTGCCTAACATACCCTGGTTTCTCTCGAGGTTTTTTTCCCTTCACTTCGTCTATTGGTGAAGTTTTTTCCTCGCCACTGTTGCCACTGGCCTGCTCGGATTGGGACTTGTGGAGCTGTGCTTCGGTGGATTTGCTCTTCAGTGTTTGAACTTTCAGCATTGAAACTTAAACCACACTGAACGGAACTAAACTCTGAAATCTGGACTTTACTAGAACTTGTTAAGCTGCTTTGACACAATCTACATTGTAAAAAGCGCTATATAAATAAACTTTAATTGAATTGAATTGAATTATGCACAGCATGTCTTTTGCTATCTTGTAACTTCTTTCTACACTCTTTCTCCCAGTGTCCTAATTTTCCACAGTAGTTGCATTTGCCTTCTCTTTTAGGCCACCTAGTGTCTTGTTTTTTTGTACTAAATGTTGTTGCTGCTACTCTCACTTTTGCTTGAACATCAGCATCTTTTTCCCATGCAGCTAACTTGTCTAGATTATTTCTGATAGTATTGTTATACCAAGTAAGGTCTAGAAATGGCAATGCTTTCCTGTACTCAGTTACAAGGCCATCTGACCAGATGCGAACTAGTGGTCCCTTGTCATCTAACACATTTTCAGGGTTTTCCACAATTCCACTGTAAGCTATGGCTGTCTGACAAAACCTCTCAGTGAATTCATTCACAGATTCATTTTTCTTTTGAGCACAGTTAGACTCTGGACCAATCTATTTTGTGTCCCATTATATTTTTTAGAGTTTTCAAAACACATCAAAAAATCGTCTTTACTGGCATGTCGTAGATCAGAGACAGCAGCTTCAAAACTGCTGAATTCAGATTTTGTTAGATTTTGAGACATTAGCTGTATAACTTCTGTCAATGACATGTCATAAAGCCGCATTTTGCTGATTAGTGCTCTCCTAAACTCAGAAAAATGTGTGCGAGCTGAAGGTAAACTTTGAGAGAGTCTTTCTATATCTTTAGGTCCTAGGGCTTTGGTAACAGCCTGAACTCGGACAACAGCAGCATTGGAAGAAACACTTTCATTTTCCTCAATTCTCTGTGATCTTCTCCTAGCACCACAAACATTCACTGACTCTACATACACTGACTCTACATCTGTTTCAAAGAAAGTTTGTAAGTCTGGATAAATATTATCAGACTCACTGATTTCTTCAACATCAGCCTTATCTGAAACTTTATTGCGATTTAGTTTCTTTGTCAAAGATGCTACTTTAGCACGGAGCTGTTTGTTCTGCTCCTCTAGCTCTGAGTTTCGCTTAGTTTGTTGTGTGGCTAGTGCTAAAACAAATTCTCTGTGACAGCAGATAATGCCTTTTACATTGTTTTTACGAATACTGGCACCTAATTTTTTACATTCATCTACAGACCAAATTTTGTCTGGATGGATCTCATATTTCTGAGTTAGCCCTTGTCTAACTTTCTCAGTGACTATTCGGTCCATTTGTACTCCTAAATGGATATACACGTCATAAGATGGCGCCACGGATGGCTGCCTCGGCGTGGAGCGCTTCAGTTTTTGTAATGTTTTTGTTAGTTTGTCCTGTTTTATGTTTGTCATACACAATCAGTTACACCAGGGATGAACTGCTAAACATTCAGCAGTGCACACCATTTAATCACCAACCGGTTTTTGATTTTTCTGGCGTTTTGCAGAACATTGTTGTCGGCGGAGTATATGCCAAAGAGGATGCCTACTGGAGTGGGGACAGGGTCCTGTACAATCAGGCCAGGAACACACTGACAAAGGAGATTGGTGTGGCTAAGAAGAGCTATGCCAAAAAGCTGGAAAACCAGTTATCTGCCAACGACCCTGCATCAGTGTGGAAAGGCCTGAAGGACATCACTAACTACAAGACACCATCCCCCAGCATTGACGGCTATAAAGATCTTGCAAATGAGCTGAATATGTTCTATTGTAGATTTGAGACAGCCGACCAGACACCTCACACCCGTCATGACCATCTCTCTACACAGCCATCAACACCTCCAGCCATCCCCCTCTCCCCCCCTGCACTTCAGATCAGTGAGGATAATGTGCGTCAGATCTTCAGGAAACAGAAGAGAAGGAAAGCACCAGGCCCAGATGGTGTTTCATCAGCCTGTCTGAGTACCTGCGCTGACCAGCTGGCCTCCATTTTCTCACAGATCTTCAACAGATCACTGGAACAGTGCACTGTTCCAATCACTGGAACAGTGCACTGTTCCATCCTGCTTTAAGCGTTCCACGATCATCCCAATCCCGAAGAAACCAAAGATCTCAGGACTCAATGACTACAGACCTGTGGCCTTAACATCTGTGGCCATGAAGTCATTTGAAAGACTGGTGCTAGCATATCTGAAGGACATCACTGGACCTTTGCTGGACCCTCTGCAGTTTGCCTATAGATCAAACCGGTCTGTGGATGATGCAGTCAACATGGAACTGCATTATACCCTACAACATCTAGACAAACCAGGGAACTACGCAAGGATTCTGTTCGTGGACTTCAGCTCTGCCTTCAACACCATTGTCCCATCACTGCTCGAGTACAAACTGACCCAGCTCTCTGTTCCTAGCTCTGTCTGTCAATGGATCACCAGCTTTCTGACAGATAGACAACAGCTAGTCAGAATGGGCAAAATTACATCCGACAGCCGCAACATCAGCACCGGCGCCCCCCAGGGATGTGTCCTCTCCCCACACTCTTCTCTTTATACACCAATGACTGCACTGCAAAAGACCCCTCCATTAAGCTCCTGAAGTTTGCGGATGACACTACTGTTATCGGCCTCATGCGGAACAGCTGCATACCGACAGGAGGTGGAGCGGCTGGCTTTATCGTGCAGATGCAATAACCTGGAGCTGAACACGCTCAAAATGGTGGAGATGATAGTGGACTTTAGGAGAACCTCCCCTGCACTCCCCCCACTCACCATCATGAACAGCACTGTGGCTGCAGTAGAGTCATTCAGGTTCCTGGGCACCACCATCTCTCAGGATCTGAAGTGGGACATTCACATAGACTCTATTGTGAAAAAAGCCCAGCAGAGACTGTACTTCCTCCGTCAGCTGAGGAAGTTTAACCTGCCCCAGGAGCTGCTCGTACAGTTCTATTCAGCTGTCATCCAATCCATCCTCTGCACTTCAATCACCGTCTGATTCGGCTCAGCTGCCAAAACCGACCTCCGCAGACTACAGCGAATAGTCCGGACAGCTGAACGAATCACTGGCACTACCCTTCCTACACTTCAAGATCTGTACTCTTCCAGAGTGAGTAAAAGGGCTTACAAAATCACTCTGGACGCCTCACACCCAGCGCACTTCCCGTTTGAACTGTTACCGTCTGGTCGGCGCTACAGAGCACCAAGCACAAAAACAGCCAGACACAGGAAAAGTTTCTTTCCTCAGGCCATCTACCTCATGAACAGTTAAATATTCCCCTACTGTGCAATAAACGTGCAATACTTTCTCATACGCACTCGTACACAGCACCTTATAACAATTTACAGTGCAATACTTTCTCATACACACTCGTACACAGCACCTTAAAACAATTTACAGTGCAATACTTTCTCTATGCAGTTGTACACAACACCTTATAACTTGTATATTTATAACAAATCTGTACATACAATTCATCATCCAGAGCTTTTTTGACTGATTGCGTCTCTGTTTAATGTTTGTTGTCTTTTTCATATTTATTTCATGTTGTCACTTTATGTACACTGGAAGCTTCTGTAGCCAAAACAAATTCCTTGTGTGTGTAAGCACACTTGGCAATAAAACCCATTCTGATTCTGATTCTGATTCTAAAATTGATGTAAATTCCTTATCTGACTACAAAGGAGTTGCAAGACCACCTTTTTCATTTGTGGGGATCAGTCTAGCATTCTTCTTAAACATTTTGTGAGTTTCTGGGATACCACACAAACAAAACACTAAAAAATTTATCTGATCAACAGACTGTATGTTAACACAGTTAACCTTCCCTGGCAATGCAGAGGACAAACACAAACTACTAGCACTTCACGCTAAACAAAAACAAAAGGGTAACAAATATTAAAAGGTTAAACTTCCCTGCTTCACAGAGGATAACAGATTTTAGCACAAAAGCTAACTTCCCTGCCTGAACAGAGGATAACAGATTTTAGCACAAAAGGCTAACTTCCCTGCCTGAACAGAGGATAACAGATTTTAGCACAAAAATGCTAAACTTCCCTGCCTGAAAAGAGGATAACAGATTTTAGCACAAAAGGCTAACTTCCCTGCCTGAAAACAGAGGATAACAGATTTTAGCACAAAAGGCTAACTTCCCTGTCTGAACAGAGGATTACTTATTCATCTCTAAGATAAAATTTAGAGGATAACTTAGCTAACCAAACCCA
>CAIGQW010007615.1:1903-14487 GCA_903798125.1 Danio choprae
GAATCACCAATTAATGAATTCACTCCCTAATGTTATTCTGAATTCAAAATACAGGATGTTCTTTCTTCAGTATATAATACAAAAAAGGTAATGTTTAACAATAATGTTGTGGGTATACTTCAGTGTAATAAAAGTGAATGACAACTAGAGCTGTCGATATTATATTTTGCTATTCATTTACCTCGGAAGCTTTGGCAGCATGTCCTGGCACACCATGCGCAAGGTTCTCAAGCTCTAAAATCAGGAAAAATTACTTCATAAAAATACAAATCACCAAATTGTTGTCCTCAATTTACATGCTATACTTTTAAGGCCAATTCACAGCAAGGATAAGAACAATAATTGTATCTACAGTGGTAGTAGTTTTCAAAAATTCAATAGCAGAACAGCTATAACAATAATGACCCAGAGGAACAATATCATTGGAATCCATTTCAAGTCTAATGAGTGAGATGAAAAATAGTAACACTGACACCAGACTATAAAGATCTTTTAGTAGTAGGAACAAATAAAGCGGCACTTTTAATAAACAGAATGTTATAGTCTACAGGTATTATGGTCTATTTAATTGAGTAATCGGTCTCAATGTGAATGGAGATTTTAGGCCAAAACATTTAGGCATTTATTTGCCGTTTCTTTCTATAATGTAGCTGTGCATAGTATACACACAATGCACATAGAAATCTCATGTAATCTCTAGAGCTGCTGTACCCTCTATCAGTGCTCTGGTCAGGTCCACTGCAGACTGAGTCTCCATCGGTTCCAACCATTCAATTTCTCCTGTTCGCAAACCCCCTGCCAGAGCCTAGTTGATTTTGAAACAAAAACAATTTAATGGCAGCAAAACAAAATAATTATATAATTAATGTGGGTTAAAACAAATTAAAAAAGGTTTTTAAGCATCAAAATCATAAAAGTGTAATGGAGCTTTAATTTTCCCCCTGTAGATATATTTAGATATAGATATATCTAGATATAGATACAGATATATATTTAGATATATTTTTGTGTCTTGAATCTTGTCTAATGGTGAATTTATTTCTCAGCAAAGTAAATAGTAATTTTTCTCATCAGAATTTACAGGAAACGTTCGCTAAAATGTAATTCAGTGTAAAAATTGTATTCTTATCAAATACGATTTTGTCAGGCATATTTAAAACAGATATTTGATGACACATTATTATAAGGCATGCATTTAAAGGGATAGGTTCAACCAAAAATTCTGTGTAATTCAACTTATGAATACTCACACTAAAGTGGTTCTAAACTTTTATTAATTTCTTTCTTTTGTTAAACATTAAACAAGATATTCAAAATTTTTTGGAAAAAAAGCAGCTATTGACATCCATAGTAGGAATAAAAAATACTATGGAAGGCAATCGATGTTTTTCTAACATTCTTCAGTGTATTTTACTTTGTGTTTAAAAGAAGAAACTGAATTGGAAGAAGTGGAGTGTGAGTATATTATTGAATTTCATTTTTGGGTGAACTAGCCCTTTAAAAGCATTACAGTGCAGTTCCAAAATATTAAATAATTTGCATTTTAAATGTTTACAAGCTGCCACTACTAGGTTTTATGTACATTTCAGCAAAAAGTTCATAATAATTTAAAATATAACAAAGATTTTGTATGATCACTTTTCTATATTTTAACCATTTGTACTGGTCAGAATAAGTATGTTTTACATAATAAACACATAAATATATCTGTTATGCTATCATTATGTCACCCATATTTAGATATATTTTTTCACAAGGTATTTAAAACATTAAACACTTGCATATAATGTTGTTTTTATCTATGTAAAATCACTGATGAGACACAAAAATATGATTGTGTCTTTTTCCCACAAAAATGCCATTGACAAAATAAAAGTTTAGAAAAAGTTGGGTCAAACTAAAAAGAACTAGTTTGTCTTTCCAATCATTCATTCATTAATTTTCCTTCAGCTTTTGTCCCTTCAGGGGTCGCCACAGCAGATTGAACCGCTAACTTATCCAGCATATGTTTTACACAGCGGATGCCCTTCCAGCTGAAACCCAGTACTGGGAAACATCCATACACACTCATTCACACACATACACTACGGCCAACTTAGCTTTTTCAATTCACCTATAAACTCCTCTTTCCAATAAAAAATAAAAAATATTCTAATCTAAATAATAGATGACAAACTAGGTACAAGTCAAAGAAAATACTATAATTAAAATAAAGCTAAACAGAAATATTCAAAAAGACCAAATGACAAAATGTTTGAAAGACAATTAGTATTAATAGATATCTTAATAGTATACAAATGAAAATAACACTTCCGTAATATCCTTTTACATCTAAACAGTATACAGTAAACAGTATAGTTCTCACTAACCAGGAGGAACTCCATCTCTCTATAGGTCTGATACAATGGACTTCTTATGTCTCCAACTGCAACTTTGATATTCTGCAAACAGCAATAATTAAATAAAAACTTTTTAAAGTAACCGATTTAATAATCTAATTATTTATGGCAAAGGTCTTGAAGGCAAATAACTGAACCAGAGTTGCTTTAGAAGACAATGGTGGACACTCCAACATTTTCTCCACATGGTTCCATGTGAGGCTCGCAATTACACTGCTCTGGGACTCAAACATCAAGCTCTCCTCTGTTAAAGAGCAAAACAGGTTGTACTGTGCATAGCCTTTGGATGATACCTGAAAAAATATATAATGCTTAATAAATACCACATATTGAGAAACCTATAGGAGCTTAATGAAAGAAAAGATCATTTCATACTGCAGAAGTATGGTGTCTGTTCTGATGCTCTTGCTTAAGCTCATCCAAAGTGGTGAATGCAGTTTCATCTCCTGTTGGACCTGCAGGACATTAGGAAATAAGGTATTATTTCTTTAAACAAAGATGAATTACATTACTGGATTCAGTTCTTATTTAATCCTATCCATCACAATTGTGACCAAAATAAGTTTTGCATTTATAAAAGAAGGTTATGAAGGTTATAAAAAAAAAAAAAAGGTTATGAAGAGGTGTTTTATTGCAATTATTGAAAAAATAAAGGGTGTCAGTCAAATATGGCAAGTATCACTTGGTTGCTTACATATTGAGAAAATGATGGCTGCATCAAAACAAATTATTAGTAAAGTATGCTAACATACAAATAGAACAAAGATATCTTCAAAATGAATAGTATTAATATATGAATTCACAATTATTTATGTATGTTGAGTGTGGTAATTGAAATGTTTACTCATTCTATGGCAATAATAGTGAGCGGTAGGATAATACAGTGCAGTTAGGTTAAGAACTCAAATTAGAGCTGCACAATATATCGTTTAAGCACCAATATCGCAATGTGTGTCTGCAATAACCACGTCGCAGGATCTGCAATGTTGAGTTGGTATTATAATTGATCAACAATTGAGAATACATGAGATTTGTGGAGTCATTGCAAAGTATAACCATGACAGAGTGAAACTTTGCATGCGTTTTAAAGGCATCATCAAGTACATCATTTGTAACTTTAATGAAGAATACTTTTACTGAATTATTAATACATTCAAGACTATACAATTTTATTTTTACATTTCATTATTCGATTTCTGTATCTGAATACTGTTTGACTCTCCAGAAATCCACAAAGCACTGTTAATTTAACTTTTTTTTCTTTGCTCTATTGTAATTATTCTTGCTTTACACATCACAATCACATTCACACCCTTACAAAATCACCCCAATTAATCTAAATGAATGTTTTGTTTTTTTCCGAAATAGAGATTTTCAAGCCATCTGGTGAAATTGTATTCATATCGCAGAAAAACAAAATATTGCAATGTAAGATTTTTCCAATATCGTGCAGCCCTAATTCAAATGTAACAATTAAGTTACAGTACTGGTGTTTAACACTAGTTAAGTTTATATATATATATATATACCGTTATGTTGTACATTGCAATAAAATAACAACGTGAAGGGTGTATTTTATGTCTTTTATCTTTTAGTATTTCTGTCAGTGTTGTATAGAGGTTATGTACAAGAGTATATCCAGTATACAATTAAACAGAGTTTAATTTTCATTAACAATTTTGCCAAGGGTTTACCAATGACACGTCATTTGGATATTTTCATGTCTAGAGAAATGTTGGGATTAAAAAAAATGGGTGAAGTAATTTATAAATAACAAAAGAGTTACCTTTACAGCAGACTGTATACAGTTTGACACCACTGGTTTTGTTCCCACTGTAGGTGGTTTCTACTCCAAGCCAGGCAGTGGCACATGGATCCGACTTGTCACAACGAACCCAGAGAGGGTGCAGATTCTCTGGGGCTTTCAGTCGGGTCATGTTAGGGTTATGAGCCATGGTGTACCATGACAACAGTTGCCTGATGAAGATGGCAAGTTATCATTATTCACAAGCACAATGTTAAATTTATTTCAATTACAAATGCAGTGTAGCAATTGACACAACAAAAAATGTATGATGAAAGCAGCTTTTCACCTTGCTTTCATGATGGAGAGAGGCTGTGGCCCCGGATCCTGCTCCACTTTAAAGAGTATGTCTTCAACATCACTGGTGTCTGCTGACGTTTCTGTAGCTTCTGGTTCACACTTGGTTTGCTTATCATGAATAAAAAAAGATTTTGTAGTGTAAAATGTCGAATAATAGCAGATAATATTAACATGGGGACCATCGTAAACTCACGTACTGCTTTCTCGCATATAAAGATAGGCTGATTTTTTTCACTGATTATGTCGTACAAAAGCTGTTCCTTCTTCACAAGCAGTACTGAAACGTCATCCTAAAATAAAAAAAAATCAATACAAATTAATACTTTTCAATACTCATGACGGAGCATCTGTCTATTCGTTTACATCATATATGTTTTACCATATACGTGCAGTTGTCTTTACTTTCATCTTGGCACAACCTAAAACAGACAGAGAAATGTGGTAAACAATGCATATTACATTTGATGTACGTAACAAAACATGACAGATCTGCCAACTGATATTCAAGATCGATCAATAAACAAATACTTACTTCAGAAATTTAACAAAAGCGTTGGCGTCCGAAACTATTTTGGATCCCATTGGCTTCGTTTAATAGAAAAGACTGTTAATTCTAGTAACAAATTGTACTTACTGGTGACAAAATAGACGACAGAAAACTTTGATTACAGCGCGGCAAATGCACATCAGAGGCGTCACGACGCAAACGTCCTTGTGCCACGCCCACTCTTTTAAAAAAAAATCTTCAGACTTTTCTTTCTTTCTTTTTTGTTCAGTATAATTTTTGAGTTAGTTTCAACTAATGAAAAACTAAGAAATCAAACTAAGAAAAACATTTATAAAAATTGTAATTAATTACTGAAAGTAGTTCCCCATCCGCCTGCTTCCTGTATTGATATAGTGCCAACTCCTACTTCAAAATTGATTATTTTATTACACTTATCTTATTGCAGTTCCTACCAAATGAAATAGCAAATAAATAAAAAATAACCACACGATTATACCCAGATCATTTTTATAAAACATGTTTGACTAAAATGAAAACGCAGACTTGGGCGGAAGTGACATATGTCGGATGGATCTGCAAGTGCCGGTGGAGTGCTTCATTCTTCCTTTTCTTCCGTGGCCGCCATCGAGTTAGGAGCGTGGTTCCTGGCGAGCCGTGAAAACTAATAATAATGGTGAGCAAAATGGACAATTTATCAACCGATTTAAGCACGTTTTCAGTGAAGCATCTTCATTCAGTTGTTTTACGTGCAAATATGTTTAGAGTTGGTGTGTTTTTGGATGAAATGTCACACGTTAGCTAGTAGGCTCGCACTACTGCGGCTCCCGGGAGCCATTTTGAACCAATGCTGCGTATATACACGTGTAGGCAATATTTGGGAGATGCTTCCTTTTTGTGGGTATTACCACTAAATTAGATATCTCTAATATATAATAATCATTTTATTTAGTTTAGACTTTTGCTATGTGACCTAAATAGAATGAGCAGCATTCATAATACACAGCGACATTGTCTGAAATATGTTTGCAGGTTGTGGCCTAAGTTTGGCTGCGAGCTCACACTTGAAATTATGTATGCGATGCTAATCGATTAATTTAAAAAGACTAGTTGCCATTAGTCATTTTATTTGCCTGATTAAGAAACTTTTAATAAAACAGCCTGATTAAAACTAATTCATGCACAATTGTTTTAAGCTTAACCATCAATTCATTTAACTGCAGTTGTCTACTGTGTTTATTCTGCAAGAAGTTATTCTGGTAAAGTTTTATATTCACACATTCGTTAAGTGACAACTTGTGACACGGTCCCTATACTTTGAATATTCGGTCAGAAGTACTATTCAAGTATTACTTAAAAACAACATTGTTACAATTAAATATTGTTAATGGTATTTGGCTGCTTATTTGACTTACCTATTTATAATTAGCAAAGAATACTTTTATGAATTAAAGAGAAAGTCTGAATGTGTAAATATAAAACCAACTTTACCTAAATTTTCTCTTCAACACTATAAAAAAAAGTTACTCTTGCTATGATGGTGTAATTTGCGTCCTACTCTGTGTACAGTGACAGTTGCCTGCTGTCTCATGCTGGCACGGAAGGTTGATGACAACAAAGTCTGAGCAAGATTCCAAGCTTTGCTTAAACTTGTGAGTGGAAAATATGTTGTTCATACCTTTTTTTTATTTGTGTTATAGGCTTGTGCCCGACCGTTAGTCTCGGTCTACTCCGAGAAAGGGGAGACATCTGGAAAAAATGTGGTTATGCCAGCGGTGTTTAGGGCTCCCATCCGCCCTGATGTTGTGAACTTTGTGCACACCAACATGCGCAAGAACAAGCGCCAGCCCTATGCTGTCAGCGAACTGGCCGGTGAGTGTTTTCAATTCACATTATTTGCAACATCGCTCCAGTGATGATATTCCACTTCAGGTCCGTGTTTCTGACAACTGATTATGATGGAAGTTCTGAGAGCCTTAGTCTGTTTGAAATATTTGATTATGGAAGGATGTGAGCATGTATAACTTAATCAAATTTGTTGTTTTAGGTCACCAGACCAGCGCTGAGTCCTGGGGCACAGGAAGAGCTGTTGCCCGTATCCCCCGTGTGCGTGGTGGTGGTACTCATCGCTCTGGCCAGGGTGCTTTCGGAAATGTATCCTGAACTAACTAAATTTGACTTGAGCAACACTTGCTGTGATGGTGTAATTTGCGTCCTACTCTGCACACAGCGACAGTTGCCTGCTGTCTTGTGCTGGTGTGGAAGGTTGACGAACATTGAATCTGAGCAGGTTAATGTGTGTGCATGCATTTAAAGTGTTTATGGCCTGTGCTCACACCAACACAAAAATTCTATTTGATTTTTGAAAGGTTGTAAATTACAGCAGATATAGCTTCAACTGTTACTAGTTTGTTTGCAGTTGCAGTCACCATTATACACAGTGGTGCTTTTTCCCCGCTGATGCATACATATAGACATTTGACTTAGTCAAATGATGTACAATAGTTTTGTGTAGTTTTTTTCTTCCCCAATTTCCCTTCAGATATTTGTATTGCCTGTGGTGTTTAATGAAAAACCCAAAGCTCAGATTCTGGATTTTTATTTTCTCCATTAACCTGATATTGTGTTTTCAGTGATTCCATCATAAGTGGTTTGCTGAGGTGCATTACTGTTTCTATTTAGTTTTAATATGCATCTCTTGTGACTGTTCTAATTTTGTTTAGACCCTTGCTGCTTACTCTGATAATACTAAATGCTATACATGCAAGCCCAAATCATTTTAGACTTTATATTTTTGTATTCATTATTGTCCGGTTGTGATCGGATGTAAATGCTTCTTAATACCAGTTGTAAACAGGGCATGTGATTAGTTTAATATAACGGCAACAGCTTTGGGGCATTTGACCAAATGTGAATTTCATTTCACCATGGTGCGATGGAACAGATTAGAACAGCTCTGAAAAGTTGCATTGATAGCATGCAGATGTTTTTGATGGTGCATTAACAGCGGTAATTGCAACAAAACTTTGCACTGAATACTTGTGTTGGTGTGAACGGGCATTCAGTGTGAAATGTTAAGCCTCAACTTCACTGTAGATGTGTCGTGGTGGACGCATGTTCGCTCCCACTAAGACCTGGCGCCGTTGGCACCGCAGGGTCAATGTTAACCAGAAGCGTTATGCCATCTGCTCTGCCCTGGCTGCTTCTGCTCTGCCATCCCTTGTCATGGCCAAAGGTGAGTGAACATTGTGTGTCATTGTAATTTTCTATTTGTCATTATCTTTTTTGGGTCCAGGATAATGGCAGTGCTTACATGCACTGTATGTAAAATGTGGGTTGCCACCTATTGGCATTCTGCTCTCAAATCAGTGCAAGAGAAACCTCAGTTTGCAGAAGGGCCAAATCAAACTATTGGTTATTCCCTTTCGAAGGCTGAGAACAGTGACATGGAGAAGTTAATAAATTGCCACACTTAAAGGTGTTTTTTTTTTTGTTTTTTTTTTACCGATTTGAGACATGTGAAATATTTCAGGTCACCGCATTGAGGAGATTCCTGAGGTCCCACTCGTTGTGGATGATAAAGTTGAAGGATACAAGAAGACCAAGGAGGCCGTGCTTCTGTTGAAGAAGCTGAAGGCATGGAACGACATTAAGAAGGTGAGAAAGATGCTGCCTTTTGACTGAAAATGTTGACTTGTTATATAGCGTTAACCCAAGTTTTATTGTTTGTTTCTGGCCTCCAGGTTTACGCCTCTCAGCGCATGCGTGCCGGTAAGGGTAAGATGAGGAACCGAAGGCGTATCCAGCGTAAGGGACCATGCATCATCTACAGTGAAGACAACGGAGTCACACGAGCTTTCAGAAATATCCCTGGTATGTAAAGCAATCATGTATTTTACTGATGATTCATATGAATGCATTTTCTACATGATGATCTCCACTTCTGGTCCGTGTTTATGAGCCCTATGATTTTAGTGGAAGTTCTGACCACACAATGGAACAAAGTGTTTTGTTATGCTAGGTGGTTGTGAAATTTAACTGCAAAGTTGTTTTTTTTTTTGTCAGGCATCACACTGCAGTCTGTAGGCAGACTGGACCTGTTGAAACTTGCTCCAGGTGGACATATTGGGCGCTTTTGCATTTGGACAGAGAGCGCTTTCCGCAAACTGGATGACCTCTACGGCACTTGGCGCAAAGCTTCAACACTTAAAGTGGACTACAAGTGAGTTCCCTTACTCTCTGAAGTTGTCATGGTCTTCTGGGGTGCATTGAACAACAATGATGAGCTTACTTCTGGTCCGTGTTTATGAACACCTTGATTTTATTAGAAGTTCTGAGTCCACATACCATGGTTTTCTGAAAAACCCACTTACTCAAACCTAGAAATAAATCTAATTTGTAGATGAAGTGTGATCTTGAGAATTTACTTATCTTCCAGCCTGCCCATGCACAAAATGAGCATCACAGATCTGAACAGAATCATCAAGAGTGAGGAAGTCCAGAAGGCCATACGTCCTGCAAAGTAAGTTTTGGTTTTGACTCTCTATATTTGCCTGTCGTTGCAGTGATGAGATTTTTACTTCTGGTCCGTGTTTCTGAAATAGTGATTGTACTGGAAGTTCTGAGCCATCTTTCTTTTTAAAAGTCCAAACCTTCAGTCTGTAGTATCAGTAACAAGTGTCTTTATGAACTTGCAGCCGCAAGATTAATCGTAGAGTGTTCAAGAAGAATCCTCTGAAGAACCTCCGAGTGATGATGAAGCTCAACCCATACGCCAAGACAGCTCGTCGCCGTGCTATCATGGCACACAACCCTGACGTGAGTACCCTCACTACATCACTGATGCCCAGTGTGTTGTCTGAGCAACTTCTAAATCTGCGAACTCTGCACAGGTCAAGGCCAAGATGCTGAAACCCAAGAAGAAGAAGGTTGTGAAGAAGACCAAGGCCAAGAAGGCTGAAGCTACTCCGGCTCAAGCTTAGAGCTCATAAACAAGACTGGAGAGCACACAGGATTTTCAAAATAAAACAACTGATGAAAATTAATAAATCTGTAGCTTTAATTCACTGCATACCATTTAAGCATTGCCACGTTCCATTGGTTGTCATCTGTTAAATCCTATTATATTATACACATTTGTATCAGTTAAATGAATTTTTCTCACTTTGTGAATTGAAGGCTGCAAATTCACCATACTGAAATAAAGCAGAACACAAAACATTACAATGAAACCACATAAGCATATCTGGGTTTGCAGAGTTCAGTCTTAAATTAAGTTTAAAAAGTATAACGATCACAGGTTGACATTTAGAAGGGAGATCCTTTGCATTTGCGCAGTACAATGTCAGCCTTTTGATAGCTTTTGCAATTAAGATTTTGGTGTAAGAAAAAATAGGCATTTGTCATCTCACAAATGCCATCATGGCATTTTCCAACTGATATGTTGCAGAACAGATTGAGTGCACTGAGATGTGGTGTTTTGTTAATTACAACAGTGTGTTAATACTCAAGACAACACCTAAAATAAGACTGGGTGGATTCAGGAGGCAGTAGTTTGCTGTTGACCTCTGGGTGGAATTGGAGATTTTGAGGGTGAGGAAACGCCAACAGTTGGCTTAAAAAAATATGGCTGCTTTCACATTCCCACACTGTGAGTTGGAGTTGCTGGCTGGTTTAGTCCAATGGTGCTGCATAACCATCCAGCGAAGTCGACCTCCTCAGCCTCTGAGTTCTTGATAAAGGAATGAACCTGAACAAGAATTGTTAGGTGTACTAGTTGCATTATTGGAATATATATATAATTATATATATAATACATGAGAGAATTGTTTTTACCATCAACTGCTTGAGGTCTGCTCTTTCTGCTGGATTCTTGATTAAACTGAGAAAGAAAAATCAATAATAAATTTAACTGATACTTTAGCAAAAGAGTCCAGAAAACAATCAAGGGAATGGAAATATTTTAAGCGGAAATCTAAACCGCAAATATTTTGCTAGCGAACACAAAACACTTTCTTCCCATCTCATTTTCTCAACGCCATTTCCACTTACGAAGTCTGTAGTAAGGCGACATTTCAATCTTTACCACTTGATGGCGCAGCAAGCACCGCTGAAAAGACTAACTCAACAGATGCTTTTATCCAAAGCAGCTTTCAGAGCATTCTGCGTTTCAACAGTTGCCTTGTGAATCAAATCAATGACCTTGGCATCACTAATGCCAAGCTCTACAGTAATAAACCCAAAGATAACATCTTTGCTTACCACTTGTTTACAAAGTCTTGAAATTCTGCACCAAAGATACTCGGTAGCTTTGGAGGTGGCTGGAAAAAAAAAAGACCGCTCTATTAAACCTCAGCGAAGCAGCCAATAAATCCTCACTTTAATTAATTCACCGCCATAAAACAGTTTAGTGATCTTGTAAGCACCACTAAAAGCTTACTTCATTGACAATATAATCAAGAAGCTCAAATATAGCCATGGGAGGTCTGCTGTCTGGACCGTATGCTGAAAAAAACAAGCATAAAAAATATACATTATATTATCTTATTACTTTAGTACCATTATCGTGTTTTGAATTTCAACTCACAGCTGCCAGGTCGACCAGGGGGCCTGGGTTTTGGGGAGGTGTCGCTGGCTGATGGGTCTCCCTCCAGGGGCTGACCGAAGATTTGTTCCAGTTCTTTGGCATCAGGTGGTGGGATCGGGAAGCGTCCGATGGCCATCTCCACCAGAGAGAGACCCATGCTCCATATGTCAGACTGGACAGAGTAGTGAGTGCCTTGAAGGCGTTCGGGCTACAGATGAACACAGAAAAAAGAGGTAGATCATAAGGAGAGGAAATGAACGTTATCATACAGGAAGAGATTTGATAGGAAAACAGGAGTCTGGACAAACAGATGGCCCCCATGAGATGATTCAAATTAAACATCCAGGGAAAAAGGATTAAGTAAAAAAATGATCTAGAACTGAATTATCTGGAACTAATATAGTATAATATAATATAATACAGGGCAGCACGGTGGCGCAGTGGGTAGCACAATCGCCTCACAGCAAGAAGGTTGCTGATTCGAGCCCCGGCTGGGTCAGTTGGCATTTCTGTATGGAGTTTGCGTGGGTTTCCCCCACAAGTCCAAAGACATGCGGTATAGGTGAATTGGGTAAGCTAAATTGTCCGTAGTGTATTTGTGTGAATGAGTGTGTGTGGATGTTTCCCAGTGATGGGTTGCAGCTGGAAGGGCACCCGCTGCGTAAAACATATGCTGGATAAGTTGGCGGTTCAATCCGCTGTGGCGAGATTAATAGAGGGACTAAGCCCAAAAGAAAATGAATGAAGAAATTAATAATATAATATAATATAAAAGCAATAATAAAATTACCCTTTAGTAGCTAAATTAATAAAAGATAGGCATTATTACAAAATATATTTATCTTATGATCTACAACTTAAATCGTGTAGACATAACATGATTAATATATCATATATACATATATCACACACACACACACACACACACACACACACACACACACACACACACACACACACACACATATATATATATATACACACACATCC
>CAIGQW010007633.1:8873-22220 GCA_903798125.1 Danio choprae
TAAATTGTTCTGCTGAGCACAAGGAAAGATTTTCAACTATGTCAGTAAATGGGTGGTGAGATCAGTTTGGATACTGACATTCTTCCAAATCTTTCCTTGTGCTCAGCAGAACAATTTAAGAAATTTATACAGGTCTGGAACAACCTGAGGGTGAGTGAATAATGACAGGATTTTCATTTTTTGGTGAGCCATCCCTTTAAAGACATCAAGTAATGATTGGTTGGGATTGTTTGTTTCTCGTTCTTGATACAACAATATCCAAAAGTCAGAATCTAACACATTCCCTTTTGTAACAAACAAACATTTTGTGTAGTGTGAAGCTAGCTTTTGCAATTTAACCAGTTATTTCTTTCAGACACTATAAAGTATTTATTAAGTAACTATTGTTTCTATTTTCAGTGCTATTAAGAATAGTTTATCATAAATCTGTGCAAAATAATGTGTTTTAGCGTGAGGAGGAGGAGAGAAAGGAGGAAGAGCGTCGAAGGGCTCTAGAAGACAGGCGACGCTGGGAGAGAGAAAGAGTCCTGAAAGAAAAAAAAGAGGCTGAAGAAAGAGACCGAAAGATGAATGAAAAGCTGCATATGATTGAAGAACAGAGGTTTGTATGGTACACCTCATAAAAGCCTGCTTCTGTCTGAAGGGTGAGTTGATCTTTCAGCTTCAACAGGCTGCTGGGTTTTTTTTCTCAGGAGGATCCAGGCTCAGCTTGAGGAAGAAGGTCGAAAAGAGGAGAAGTCGAGATGGGTGAGTGTGTCCGTGACTGCATTCACTCTCATTCTCTGAGGCTTAAAATCATGTAATAATGTTGTGTTTTTTGTGTAATTGGCAGGAGCTGCAGCAGAGAGAGCATGAGGAGGACATGAGGGCTCGGCTCAGACGCAGCGAGTCCATTGAGAAAGCAGCAGTGAGTTTTCCAGATGTTTTTTTGTTTTTTTTAAACCTGATTCAGACCTCGTAACCTGAAGTAAATATAGTGTACTTCCTACACTAAACTACTGTGTCAAACAACCACAGCCCTGCAGAAGTTAGTTCCAACCTTCCAACATAAGCACGAAGGACTTTAAGGCACAATATGTAATTTTGGCCACTAGAGGGCACAAAACTTAATATCATGGCTGTATGAAACAGAGTAATGCTGAATTGCTGATGAGAGACTAGAGTGTGATGCGGCATGGAGCAGGGGAGCTTTTATTATGCCACTGTTGACTGCTTCTGGTCCTTTTGGTTATGATCACCTGAATAAGCAGTACAGTTTCATCATACTATATACATTTAAAAAAAAATTATTGATGTTCTGTGCAGTCTAACAAAACAGACAACATATTAAAGTATCTTTGGTGTTTCCGTTTTTCTATTAAACTAAACCGGAAATCGAGGGAGTATGATGTCATTAGAATGGCTACATAATGACACGGTCCATGTGACTAGAGAAATTGATTATTTCTCTGGATTCTAACATTCTTTGAAACATTTGGGATAATGTAAATAAATAAGTCAACAAAATGTTTAACACTGTTCTAGTAGTTTTTGGATATTTTAATGAAAGAATCTGACACATTGTGCCTTCAATTTGTTTGATCAGATATGTTTAATTCATTCATTCATTCATTTTCATTTCGCCTTAGTCCCTTTATTAATCTGGGGTCGCCACAGCGGAATGAACCGCCAACTTATCCAGCATATGTTTTACGCAGCGGATGCCCTTCCAGCTGCAACCCATCACTGGGAAACATCCACACACTCTCAATCACACACATACACTACGGACAATTTAGCTTACCCAATTCACCTGTACTGCATGTCTTTGGACTTGTGGGGGAAACCGGAGCACCCGGAGGAAACCCACGCCAACACGGGGAGAACATGCAAACTCCACACAGAAACGCCAACTGACCCAGCTGAGGCTCGAACCAGCGACCTTCTTGCTGTGAGGCAAACGTGCTACCCACTGCGCCACCGTGAGGCCCATGTTTAATTAAGGTCAAAGCTAAATTACTCTAAAATACACTATGCTCACTCTCTTTTATAACTTATTTATAGAATCACAAGTCCTAACCCTGTTTTATTAGCTTTTTTGTTGTTTATTTCAGCTAGAATGCTGTGATCTTCAGAAGAATAAGCAAATACTAGGAATGATAATAATAAAAAAAGTATAACCATGAGATCATTTACCACTGTGATCATAATAAACATTCAAATATATCAGTGTAAATCAAAGGTTGCCTGTCCAGTTGAACTTGATGGTGTTTTGTGCAAGATTAAATGCATTACCCAAGCTAAACTACATTAAATTGCAACAAAAATGAGGATGTTTTTTACGTGATAATATTGAGCATAGGCTGCTCGGTGGCGCTGTCGCTTCACAGCAAAAAGGTCGCTGGTTCGAGCCTCAGCTGGGCCAGTTGGCATTTCTCTGTGGAGTTTGCATGTTCTCCCTGTGTTGGCGTGGGTTTCCTCTGGGTGCTCCGGTTTCCCCCACAGTCCAGACATGCGCTATAGGTGAATTGAGTAAGCTAAATTGTCTGTAGTGTATGTGTGTGAATGTGAGTATATGCGTGTTTCCCAGTGATGGGTTGTAGCTGGAAGGTCATCCGCCATGTAAAACATATGCTGGATAAGTTGAATTCACATAAAGTTGCTTAAATGCTGGACAAATTTGGATAGAAGTCCACCTATGTTGATCATTTCATTCTTAATCTGTGTACAGATATTAACTATTTGATTGCAAGGACATTTTTGTTTAGTTTTGCATTATATTGGCTTTTGATTGGGCTTTGTCCTGAAGCAAATCCAGCTAAGACCCTTTCAGATCTATTGCTTTCAACGCAAACTCATTTTTCTGGATTGAACAAAGCGTCTTCTTTTGGCCTGTAGGAGGCAGCAGCACTTGTTTCCCAGCGCACCATGAATCCCAGAGAATTTTTCAGACAGTTATCAGCATCTTCACAAAATTCTTCAAGTCCTGGATCACCACGCTCAGGTAAACAGTTTTCTGAAACACTTCTGAAATGTTTAATGCTTAAAGGGATAGTTCACACGAATAATAAATTTACTGTCTTTATTTACTCACCTTTACTTGTGTAAATTTTACTTGACTTTCTTTGTTCTAAAAAATCTATAATATTTTTGTAGAATGCTGAAAACCTGTAACCATTGACTTCCATAGTATTTGTTTTTCCTACTATGGAATTCAATGGTTTTCCGCTTTCTTTTAAAAATATCTTCTTTTGTGTTCAACACAAAAAAGAAACTCATAAAGGTTTGAAACCACACGAGGGTGAGTAAATTTCCATATTTGGATAAACTATCCCTTTAAGGCCCATTCACACAAACAATAACTACAATGTACCTCATTTTTAATTTATCTGCCACTTAAAACACTTGCACTTTAACATTATAATATGTATTCAATGATCTTATCTTTTATGAACCAAAAAAACAGTCATCCAGTTTTGGTGTTGTTATCATTAAAGTTGAAGTGTGGACACTTAAATTCTGAATGATTTTTAACCCTAATATATGTTTTATTATTATAGTTATCATATGCATGGACAGGTCTCTGTTGTTAATTTGCCTTTCATTTGACTTATATTACTTTCATTTTTCTCAGGAAAATCTCCATTCCGTCGCTACCAGCGCAGTTTGACAGACACTGCCTTTATCTTTGAGAGGACCAACTCCATCTCTGGTCCCACATCTCCACTCAGTCCTTCTGCGAGATCTCCATTCACACGTACCGCATCCACATCCTCATACACGTCCTACAAATGTCCAACATCTCCACTTAGTCCAACCTTCCGGAGGATCCCTTCTCCACAGCGCCCTCAAACATCTCCCCCCACATCGCCTCCTCCGTGCTCCGTCCCGCCCGTGTCTCCTCTGCCAAGTCTGCCAGTCTCCAGACCCCCTCCACCCCAGTCAACTCCACCCAGCCGACCTCCTCCTCAAGCCCCGGTCCAGCATCCAGCTCCACCTGCATCTCCAGAGCCGCTGGATGTTCTTAACAAGTCAGAGACGTACATCTGTGAGGTTAACAGAGAGGAATTCACTGTCGCTACAGAGCGTCCCGCAGCTTCACTCTCTGATATGCCTGTGAACACTACAGGTGAGTGAGTTTATGTCACAGCTGTAAATTATTTAAAAGGATAGTTCAACCCAAAATGAACACTTACCCACTATTCACCCACCTTTAAGTGGTACCAAACCTTTATGAGTTGGTCCCACTTATATTAAGCGGCCTTAATACTTATATCAAAAAAGTGCTTAATTTGTACATAATATAATGAGGTGGGATACGGGTCACGTTAGAGACAGTTTTGGTAGTATAGGTAGTTTTAGTGATGGGTTAAGGTGTATCAGTATAATTTTAAATGTAATTACATCTGTAATTAATTTCTGTAATTACATGCAGGTATTTAATTAATCTTAAGTACATTGTAAAAACATGAATTTAGACAATAAGTACATTGCAACAAATGATTAATTTCAGTGTAAGTACATATTAGTTAATGCCACTTAATATAAAGTGGGACCCTTTATTTTTCTGTTGAACAGAAAAGAAGATATTTTGAAGAAAGTTAGAAACTGGACTTCCATAGTAGGAAAACAAATATGCAATTCAGTGGTTATTGGTTTCCAACAGTTTTCTTTTCCTTTTTTTCAAAAGAAGAAAGAAATTCAAACAGTTTTAGTGTGAAGTGAAGGGTGAGTAAATGATGACAGAATTTTCAGTTTTGGGTGAAATGTCCCTTTAAATGTTCTTGTAGAATGGCAATGCATTTGATTACATGTGTGTTTTAAACCAGCTACACTTATTAAGCCAACAATGCATGTGCTCATGTGAACGTACCGCATTCTTTTATTTACTGTATATAACCCTCATAACAAATACAGTACAATACAGATTCTTATGTTTGATGTCATCACCAGGAAATAGCCTGATTTCTTTTAATAATGTTTTATAAATCTGTACAGATAAAGTAGTTTGCTTAAGTAGCTGGAATATTGACAGGATTTTTTTTTAAATAAACTACATTTTATTTTTTATAAATGCAATTTTTGATATTTATCATGATGCTGTGCATGTAAATGTGCTAAATATTTGGCACGCTTACTTTAGTTGATCCCCTTTAAACATACTGTTAACTATAAGTTTAAAATTAAGTTTAACTTATATAACTCAGTATTAATGTTAGTGCAGTGTCAGTGTTAGAGTATTAGTGTAGTATTAGTAAACTGTTAGGTTAGGGTTACTAAAGCAAGATCACATCCCAGCAAGCATTTTTTGTATATTCAAAAGTCATCTAATAGACGTCCAAACATAGACGTCTTGGCTAAAACAAGGCTAAATTTGGTCTGCCAGTAAAAATCTAAAAGATGTTTACCAATAGCCCAAAAATAGACTAGTCATCAAATAGACAGGAAAGAATGACTACTGTACAAGTGTAGTCTGTCTAATGACACATTTTTGGACAATTATTCCCCTATTGTTCTGTCAATTTTCTTTGACAACCCAAATTTAGCCTTGTTTTAGTCAAGCTGTCTACACTGTAAAAAATGCTGGGTTCAAAACAATCGATTTGTGTCGAGACAACGTGAAGGAATTAGGTTAATTTAATTGTTTTTATAAATTTATGTGGTAGGGGCGACACGGTGGCTCAGTGGTTAGCACTGTCGCCTCAAGAAGTCAGCAAGAAGGTCGCTGGTTCGAGTCCCGGCTGGGTCAGTTAGCATTTCTGTGTGGAGTTTGCATGGTCCCCCCTGTGTTCCTCCGGGTGCTCCAGTTTCCCCCACAGTCCAAAGACCTGAGGTATAGGTGAATTGTATGGATGAATGCAGCTCATTTATAATAAGTAATTAGTCTGTTAAAGGAACCATCAAAATTAAAAGCTTAACGGATATTCATTAAACTGTTTACTAAACCTTGAGTGCCTGCTTGTTGACAAGTCGCTACAGAGTTACGCACAGTGAACAGAATATCTATAGGGCGTCATCAAAAATAAAGTGTAACCCAATATATTCTCCCCAGATCTTGTTACTGGCTCTCCAATGCTGTATGAATTAAAATCAGAAGTGGACTTTACAGTTAAGGCTGTGCTGGTTGAAGAAGATGAAGAAGAAGAAGAAGAAGATGATGAAGTAGAGGCAGAGGAACCTGAGGAACCTTCAACTTCAGATATCAAAATTAGCACAAACTATGAAGAAACAGTGAAAACAGTAGCAGAGGAAGTGGAGTGTGAGGACGAGAGGAGTATTATCAGGCCTCTGGTGGAGGTTGAAGAGCAGGAGCAGGAAACTGTGTCTGAGTCTGAGGATGAAGGAGATGCTGAGGAGCAGCCGGCTGCAGAATCACAGGACATCCAGAACACTAATGTGGAGCATTTACAAGCTGGAGAGGCCAGAAATGTGGTCTCAGATGAACTTGAGGAAGATCTACCAGAGAATCAAGGTGATGGGAAAGCACATGTGAATGCAGAATGTTTCTGTGGTTGGGATGTGATTGATATTTATGTGGTTGTGTGTTTAGAGTTGTGTGTGAACGTATCTGAGTTTGAGCTGATGACTGGAGAAGATGAATTTGAATGTGGCACACCAATCAACGGGACAGGTAATGAGCTAATTAGACACAACAAGAATTCTGTTTGTTTCAGAAATTTACTAGCACCAGCCTTGTTCTGCCCACGCTCGCTACAATGACTCTTAATACAGTATTTAATAACTGTTTTAAAACACCCTCTTCTTTATTAGCAATTGATGCTATACATTTAATGGAGTTAGACATTTTTCCAAACTATCACTTAAAGTATTAGTTCACCCAAAAATAAAAATTCTGTCATCATCAAAACAAAAGAAGATATTTTGAAGAATGCTGGAAACCAGTAACCAATTTCCAGTGTATTTGTTTTTCATACTATGCAGGTCAATGATACCAGTTTCCAGCATTCTTCAAACTGTCTTTTTTTCTTGTTTGACGATGACAGAATCTTCATTTGTGGGTGAACTATCCCTTTGAATGTAACACAGAATACAGAACAGTAGATTACAAACAATAGATTACAAGCTTGAGCTTTAGGTATTGAACTGAAGCATCTGGGACTCCACTGCTTGTGTTGTGTGTTGCTTACATGAATGATGAGCTGTTTTATTTTCAAGTAGAGGATGTGGATGTATCTGAGCACAGCACACCTGAGCGCTACTGTTACACTGTCAACTGCGAGGAGGAAGATGAAATCCAAACAGAGGTTTTAAAAGAGAATGGCGAAGTACATACTACAACTGACATGGCAACTCATCATCAGTCTTTATGCGATAAAATGATTCAAAAGTTCTAAAACATGTTGTTCTTTCACCCTCTAGTCATCACCAGAAAGACTTTTGCGCGTCAGAGCTTTATACGACTACCAAGCAGGTTAGTGTCACTTAAGTAAGGGAATGGATCAACCATAAATCTAAATTTCCTAATCTTTCATAAACATGGTTGTCATTATTACCGTCATAAATTTTATAACATCATCAATACTCACTACAGTGGTAAAAACAGAATTAAAATGTTATTAAATAATAATGACACTGTTGTAAAATTCATTCATTAATTTTCTTTTTGGCTTAGTCCCTTTATTAATCTGGGGTCGCCACAGCGGAATGAACCGCCAACTTATCCAGCATATGTTTTGTGCAGCGGATGCCCTTCCAGCTACAACCCATCACTGGGAAACATCCACACAACTCAATCCAAACATCCATACACACTCATACACTACGGACAATTTAGCTTACCCAATTCACCTATACCACATGTTTTTGGACTGTGGGGGAAACCGGAGCACCCGGAGGAAACCCACGCAAACACGTTGAGAACATGCAAACTCCACACAGAAATTCCAACTGACCCAGCCAAGGCTCAAACCAGCGACCTTCTTGCTGTGAGGTGAATGTGCTACCCACTGCGCCACTGTGCTGCCCTGTTGTAAAATTATTTCACAAGTATTGACACTTTACTAAGAAATTTGAATGACAAATGCATTTTTCCTTTGAAAAAGGGGATCAGAAATGACAATTAAATGGCCTCATCAAACAATCATGTTTATGACAGATTTATGACAAGTCTCAGTAATGTCAAGTTGCCAAGACAAAGACAGGTTATGATGTATTTGTTTGTCATGTCGTCATGACTTGATGACACTCAATGACAGTTGTCATAAGCGTGCATAAAGTCTCCTTCATATTTATGACGTGTCATATCATGATTATAAAGATGTTATGACAGTCTTATGAACACCCTATTTAAGTGTTATCAAGGAATCCACAGCTGATGGTCATTTTTTGAGGGAAATTGTTATACTCAAATAGCAACATTTCACACTAAAGTATGTTTAACGTGTAAGAAGCATTATAAGACTCCTTTAAGTTCTCTTCAGTTGATAAGTTGAAGTCATACACACCTTGAATAGCCAATGGAGAGTAAATAATCCAGACATGTTTATTTTTTGGGGTGAACAATCCTTTGAAACCTCTCTTACCTACAGAAGACGACACTGAGCTATCTTTTGAACCTGGTGACATCATCAGCGATGTGGAAACAATCGACAAAGCGTGGTGGAGGGGCTGCAGCAAAGATGGACGCCAGGGACTTTTTCCTGCCAACTTCGTAGAGACCATCTAAAGACTTCTCAATTAAAGACGGTTCCTCTTCCCCTTTTCTCTTCACCAGTTCTCAGGGACTAAGAACATAAAGCCCCATCTATGAGGACATAGCATGTGCTCTGAGACTAAGAGTCACAGGAAAAGGGTCTGGAAGTGAAGCGTTCACAGGCAGAATCCAGCCAACAATCCCTTACAAGCAGCCAAAGTCCACAATGGAGCCTTTCATGACCATCGACTGCAAGACTGAGGAGGATTCTCACACAACGCCAACTCAGATACTGATACAGTACACTTTCTGTTACAGTTGTACACAAATGATCATACACTTTACATCATTTATTATTTTACACACACTTGTTACTGTTATCTTTACCAAAGGTGGTGGAGCTGTCTACTGGAGAACAGATTTCAGTTTATTATTGCAGTTTACACAGTCATGTATCAGTTGACCCTGCATATAGAAACTTTTTTTTTTTACTGTGTCTTAGTACGCGTTTGAGACATGTTGATAATGTTGGTTAAGTAGCCGTTACATGCCATGTGAGGTTTTTTTTAAGCAGAGATGTGTTTACAGCCGTTTGAAAGGCCGAGACCAAATGTAATCAAAGCTAACGGCTTCATGTGGAAAATATTGCTTAGAAACAGTGCTATATATGATCGAAGATTTTTTGTTTTTAAATGTACTTGTAATTCAGAGACATGAATGTGCAAATGTAGGCCTTTCTTCCAGATGTGAAATCTATGAATCGCTAATCGTTTCAGATCTCTGCCCTATAAAAGTCCTTTGCTTTATTTTGTAAAATAGCACAAGTCAATATCTATTTTACTTATTAATACAGAGCAGAAAGAATTGTTTAGGAAAAGAGTGTGATCAGATTTTAAAATTCTTCTAGTTTTGTAGCCTACGCACACTCTCTCATCAAAATTGTGTGCACACTGTACAGACATTTTATAAATGAGATCAGATCTTTGAAAAACTGGGGTTTATTGACACAAACTAGCCTAGCGGAGAGGATTAGAACTAGTAGGTCACAACACTGCTAGCATTACAATACTGTGCCTTAGCAAACATTCATTCATTCATTTTCCTTCAGCTTAGTCCCTGATCTATCAGGGGTCGACACAGCAGAATGAACCACAGCGAATGCCCTTCCAGCCGCAACCCAGTACTGGGAAACCTTAGCAAACAGTACTTTTGATATTATAGCGGTTGTTTTAGTATATTATTTTAAATCCCTCACTATTACGGAAGCCAATACAATAATAACCTTAACCTTATATTGCAAGCAGATACCAGTATAATAGAACTTGGCAGCCATTACATGTTTTTAAATGCTCTGAAACAGATTTAAATTCTTCCATATAAACTACTGTTCAAAGGTTTGGGGTCTGTGGGATTATTATTTCAAGTAAATCACTTCTGCTCACCAATTCTGTACATGTAATATTGGGAAAATTATTACATTTTAAAATAACCGCTTTCTATTTTGATTTATTTTAAAATGTCATTTAGTGACACGTGTAACATGATGTGGATTTGGTGCTCAAAAAACTAATGTTTTTGCCTTTTTTTGCCACTTTTTGAAACCCCTTTTGAACCCACATTGAATGAATTTAAAATGTTTAATTTCCTATAAATTCAAATAAATTTTGCTCAATAAAATTATTTAAAATGCATAAAAAACCTACTGTACTGACCATAAACCTTTGAACGGTAGTGTATGCAATAAGGAGATGTTCACTTTTGTGTAAATATTATTAAATACATATTGTTTTTCCATGTAATTTATTTATCTGAACATGAACAGATATATTTCCTCCTCTTAGCAAGAGTTTATTCCGGTAATTTTTCAGCTAACAAAGTTCTTGTTTTTTTTTTTTAAATGTGGAAGAATCACACCAATATGTTCACCCTCTCTATTCTCCCTGTTAGTCAATTCTCATTGTAATAACCAATTAGATGGGGTTTTTTTTACAACCTGCAGTTTGGTGCTTTTATGCGTTTGATTTGTTTCACAGCCAGTACACTGCCTTTATATTGTTTTGAGTCTCACATGCATTAAAAAAAAAACAAAAACAAAAAAAAAAACATTTTTCACACGTGTATTAATGCATGAGATCAAATTAAAGGGATATTGGGTCATAATGGGTTACTATCTAGTAAAATCCTTTGACAAATGCACTGCAAGAAATAAAAGAGAATTACACACACACAAACAAAACTGCTGCATTTACTTTTAATTTAGGTACATCTTTACAGTCATTTGTTATTGTACATGAATCTATTAGTTATTTGTCCAAAGACATGCAGACTGAAATGACACCTCCAGGTTAACATTCAATGTTATCTAGCACGATGAGAGTCTCATAGAATATCAATATCTTTATAACAAAATGAATATGGTAAAATACAACTTTAATAAAAGCACAAAATGAAAATTACAAAACTTTACAATAACAAATCATGTTAAATGAATATACAGTTTTTAAATACAAATCTGTGGCGTTTGACTGACCGATAACTGTTAATTTTGTATCGCATCGTAAACCAGAGTAAAACTCTTCTGAAATGTTAAAACAACACAATTCTTAAGGTTTTTTGGGGGACAACTTAAATGTTTTATTTTCAATAGACTTAAGTTTGTAAAGTTAACTTGTGTTTGGACAACATGAAGGAATTGTGTGAAACCTGACATTTTTTACAGTGTACACCTTCAGATATTTGTTATAGGCTATATATACATAAAGGTGTCTCTGGTTTGTTTGTTTTTATCTAAAATGAAAGATCAAATATAATAGCTAATATATTGTGCAGATGTGTTTTCATCATTTTAATCGGTTTAATATTTTTATGGCAAGATGAATTGTAACTTCACTCCTGAGGTTTTTATTGAACTCCTAATAAGAGTACAGTAACTTCAATTATTGTAAATATTGCTAACACGAGTCTTCAAGATAATACGCAGTTTATCAGAACTGGAAGAAATGCTGTGACACTCTGAATGAAAACAAAAATGGACTTGCAAGCCAACAGGGAAACAGAAAATCTTCAAATGACCAATTCAGAAATCAGATTTATATCATTATATGCAAATTACATAATATAACATACAAGTACATAACTGGAATATATTTGTAATTCCAATGGTTGACAAAATATGTTCAAATATGTGTTCATATATTTGATATATATTTAATTCATTCATTCATTTTCCTTTGGCTTAGTCCCTTAGAGGTCGCAGTATATGCAAACGCCACACAGAAACGCCAAATGACCCAGCCGGGGCTCGAACCAGCGACTTTCTTGCAGTGAGGTGCTAACCACTGAGCCGCCCCTATATATTTCATGCATTACAAAATTTATATATGTGAAATCCAAATATGATCTTGTATGTCATATATGTAATTTTAATGTATTAGATTTCTATATGAGAATGCTTGTGTCATAAATTGAAATCTAGAATACACTATTAACTTTAAGCTGTTGTAGCTTTGCATAGACAGGACTGTACTGCGATGGCTCCATAAAAAAGCAAGATTCAATCGAAGCACACAAAACGCCATATTTCATTGCTTGTGCTGATTCCTGGTTAATGTGCATTCAGATTTTGTAGTTTAAAGTCATATGTGGTTCACATTTGCTGAGCGAGATAAAGTATGTACAGTAATCCTGAGGTCATCACAGTCACGGTAGTAAACGGAGTCACATTAAATCCCATCATTACAAACCTGAAGTCAGGACCTTTGCCTACACACTGAAGCCAAGTGAAAGAGCATTTCATGAACTGTTACAGACAGAGTGGCAGATCTTATACATTTATTACCGTTTATTATGTTAAAGGTGCACTCGGTACAACTGTTCCTCAGGTGTCAAACAAATAAAGAATATTATTTTTGAAAAACACTTGGTAAATGAAGACACTCATTAGTACACTCTCAGAAATAATTATACAAAACTTGTCACTGAGGCGTTACCTTTTATAAAAGGTACAATTTTGTACCTAACAGGTTTTGTACCTAACAAAATTGTACCTAACAATTTTGTACCTAACATTGCACAATTGTACAATAAATATGCACATTTATATCTAAGATGTACAAATTTGTAGCTCATAGTGCCTTAAATTTACAAAAGTGTACTCTAAAAGCACAACATTGTACCTTTAAGGTACCAATACGCCAAAGTAAGGTACAAAAGTGTATCTTTTGAAAAGGTGCATCCCCAGTGATAGGTTTTGTACCTTTGTTTCTTTGTTTCTTGAGTGTATAATAAACGTCTTATTCTGTTAAGATGTACACTCCTGTTATTAGACACCTTTGCACACAGAACAAATGACTTTGAATAGAGCATTTCTGCAACTAAAAAGTGTAGTTTATCAGTGTATGTCCAAAATGACCATACAGCACAACATCAACAAAGACTGAGCGCACCTTGAAAGAAAGTTGATTATTGAAAATGTCCTTATGACAATTTGCGAAATACGCAGAACTTACAGTGATAAAGAAACTGTGTTTACAGGTTGGTGTGATTAAGATGCAGTGGCACTTTTAAATATAGTGGAATTCATCAGTTGTAGTGATATTTCATTCATTCATAGTTCACAGTTTACTTTCCATGTTGTTCCAAACCTGTTTGACTTTCTACAGCAAAATAAATAAATAAATAAAATAAATAAATACATACACATAGGAAATATATAT